>JAINVK010001311.1:0-105877 GCA_030068075.1 Paguma larvata | reverse complement strand
TACATAGCCTTTCCAGATTGGCTTCTTAGTCATATGTATTTAAGTTTCCTACACATCTTTGCATGTCTTGATAGATTATTGTTTTGTTTTGTTTTAATGCTGAATAATATTCCATTGTCTGGATATACCACTGTTTATGAATTCAACTATTTAAAGATTTCTTGCTTATTTCCAAATTTTGGTAATTATGAATAGCATTTCTATAAACACCTACATGCCAGTTTTGTCTGTTGATTTTTGTGTGACAGAAGTTTTCAATGCCTGTGGGTGAATACCAAGGACTGTGCTTGCTCTAACATATGGTAGAAGTAGGTTTGGATTTGTAAGAAACTTCTAAATTCTCTTCCAAAATAGCTGTATTGTTTTACATTTATACCAGCAATGCATGAGAATTCTTGTTCTTCCACATACGCCCCAGCATTTGTTGTTGTTGTCATTGTTGTTGTCAGTACTCTGGATGTTGGTCGTTATAAGGAATGTGTAGTGATACCTTATTGTTTTAGTTCCATACGTTTATATGCCATCTGTATATTTCTTTTGGTGAAATGTCTAAGGTATTTGATTTTTAAATCAGGTTGTTCTCCTTATTGAGTTTTAAGTATTTGTGTATTTTGGATAGCAGTCCTTTATCACATATATTTTTTGCAAAACTTCTGTGGCTAGTTTTCCAATCTTCTTGATATTGTCTTTTGCAGAGTTACATCACGTATGTTATACACTCCATAGTTGTCCCGCTGTCCTTAGGTATCGGGGTTGTTTCTTTCAGTCTTTATTCTCTTTGCTTTTCAGTTTTCAAGATTCGATTGATAAATCCTCCAGCTCAGAGATTCTTTCCACAGTTGAGTCCAGTCTGCTAACAAGTCTATCAAAGGCATTTATTTCTGCTCAATGTTTTTTTTAAAAATTATCGTTGGTGTTTTTTTTTTTTCAGTTTTTTTCTTAGGATTTTTAGCTCCCTGCTTGCATTGTACATTTATTTTTACATGCTGTCTACTTTTTCCATCTAGCTATCCACAATAGCTAGAATGGGCTAGAGAGTTTTGAGTATTTTCCTTCCTCAGATCAATTAGGTTCTGATAATACCCCTGCAGGTTGGTCTCCGGTCAATTAACTTTTCCCAAGGACAGACTTTCTTAAAAAGAACAGGGTACTCTAGTATGTTTAAAAATGATTCCTTACAGGGGCACCTGGGTGGCTCAGTCGGTTAAGTGTCTGACTTTGACTCAGGTAATGATCTCGTGGTTCATGAGTTCAAGCCCTGTGTCAGGCTTTGTGCTGACAGTTCGAGTTTGGAGCCCACTTCAGATTCTGTGTCTCCCTTTGTCTCTCTCTCTCTCTCTCTCTCTGTCCCTCCCTCACTCATGCTCTGTCTCTCTCTCTCTCTCACAAATAAAAAAAAAACATTAAAAAATAGAATGATTCTTTACAACCCTCCCACCCCACTATATACCATGTTGGAAGCCCAGAGGGATTTCTCTACAATGTTTATTGTAGGACTCCATCAATCTCCAGGTGCTAAATACCACAGTATGTAGGTGCTACTCTCGGACTGGGACATCCTGGAGTTTAACTGTCAGGCTGGCCTGTACCGAGTCATCAGCGATTTGTCAATTACAGTTCAGGTGTTCCTGAACAAGCATGGGCTCCTGAGGCAGTTTCTGCTCATCTCTTTTGGTAAACCTAGACTCCCTGTATTCACTGGTCTCTCTGATGTTGGTGGCAACAGTTTGCTCTGTATTCTCTTTTAGTAATCCAAGAAAAGTTGTTGACTTTTTCACTCTGTTTAGCTTTTTACTTGTGATGACAGATTGGTCATATCCAAGTTCTTTCCATGAGCAATTGAAAACCGAAGTCTAAAGGACCCATCTGATTACATGGAGCACATATATATAAAATCTAGGATAATCTCCCTATGTTAAAGTCTTCTGCCTTAATTACATCTGAAATATCTCTTTGATGTATAATATAACACTTTGATAGGTTCCTAGAGATTAACCCATGGACATCTTTGGGGGATCAACTGTGCTGAAGTTAGATTTAAATTTTAGAAGATTTATTCTAAAGACAGATATCAGTTATATTTGTATATGACAGATGCTTCTGGTGACTATATTATATCTTTCAACCTATGCCTGATTTCAGTCTCATTTTGTGAGCTCAAATTCACCAAGCTATCCTGGCTTTCCACCTTAACCCATTGATCCTGCAAACTTATTTGCAGAGTTTCCTGACAACAGTAGCCTGGAAATATTTGGGAATTGAGGAGTTTTAAGGCTCCCAGGGGTAGATTTTCATGCATAGGGGATAGAAGTTCATAGGAAATGCCCCCCCTCCATCTTTCATGTGGATGATTCTCTACTTTGAACTTGGTGCCCATATAAGCAAATTATTCTCTAGAACTGCTCTCTGTGATTGTGCCCCAAATAGATTATCAGTATCTACGTCTGAGGCTCAGTTTGTATGTTTGGGAGAATTTTAAACAAGACAAAGAAAATCTGTCTTATTTACAAGAAGGTCACTGTGATGTTTTATTTATGAGACAATAGAAGTCTGAACCAAGGCAGCAGCAAAAGTATAAATTGAAAATGATAATTTAAGACAACTGATAGTATTTAAAAACTGACTATGGAAGGGGAAGGGAGAAAGGATATTTGAGGTTACCTTCCAGAAAAGGAAAGTGAAGAGAAGTGAGACTGTATCATATCCATTCCCATGGACCATGAACTAATCTGAAACAATGACCTACCTTGACATTAACTAGATTTAGCATGAAATATGTGGAAAATATTTAATTATTTCAAAGTCCTCTATTAGTATATTGGTTAACTAATTCTAAGATTGCAAAGTATAGACAATTTATGTAATACATATACTGCCTATGATAAGCTAGGTACCACTCTAAGCAGTTTATAGTGTTAAATAATTTAACCCTCTTAATAGCCTCATTGGTAAATAATATTATGATCATATCTATTTATTGATAAGATAATTGAGACATAAGGAGATTAAGCTATTTGCCCAACTTTACAGGGCTAGGGTTTGAAATCGGGGACATCTTGCTCTGGGATTAATGATATTTAGTTCCACATTACTGTGCAGCATTTAATATGGTCAATACTGGTACAAATTCTTGTAATAACATAAAGATAAAAATGTGCGATTGTGGTAGATTAAAAAACATGTTTACATATTTTGTGGTCCTTCCTTCACAAATTGGAGACTATTTCTCAATATTTTGAATTGAGACTAGTCCTATAACTTGCTTGGACCCATAAGATTGGGAAAATTCAGTGTTGTGTGAGTTTTAGAGCATAGCCCCAACAGTCCTTGTTGTTTTTGCTTTTGTTTTCTTGTAAGCAACCTAACCTGCACTACTAAATGAAAACATCAACATGAAAGACGGAGGATCCACCAATAACCAGCACCAGAGCTTCAGATATAAGGGAGCAACACCTTAGTAAATCATTCAATTCCAGCCATGTCACCAGGTGATTGCAGTCCTATGAGTAAGCCTAGCAGATATCAGCATGAAACAAAACAAAACAAAACAAAACAAACAAACAAACAAACAAACAAAAACCCTGCCTATTGTAAGCACAGACTCTTAAGAAATAGTAAGTCATTTAAATCCAATATGCTTTGAGATGGTTTGTCATGAAGCAACAGGCAACTTACTCATGGTAATAGAGAGGCCACACATATGACTAGATACAGTTGCTGTGGAAAATAACAAATAGGAAAAAAAAAGTTGTTGCTATATAAGAGGTAGCAATTGGACTTTAGTTTGAGAGAGGAAATAACAGTATTGAAAATAACAATAAAAGACAAATCTACAATATTCTAAAGTATTCTTCCAGATAATATCTTACAATAGAGAAATTGTGAATGATTGCTCATAATGAATGAAAACCTTAATGAATGAAAATCAATAGATATTCTCTCATAAGGAACCTAGTCCCACTTTTTAATTGTCTCGTGAACTAAGATTTTTGCATTAGGAACTTCTATACTGTGGCACACTTAAAACAGTACAATTTTCTTAATCAACTAGTCCAATTAATAAACTGAAGGAATATTTCTATCATTAAATGTTTATCTCTTGCAGACTTCAAGATCCGGATATTAGTTTCAACAGAAATTTTCTTCAGGCAACTTTCCTCATCCAGAATCACATCTTGAGGAAAATTTAGATAATATTTGATGTATCTCCATAAAGACATTAGAATTAGATGTTGCTTATTCTGAGCAACATAATCCAGACTCATCATTGTGTGACTTGATTATATTCATACATATGTAATATAGATATCCCTTTCATTGAAAAGGCTAAATATGGCACTCCAGATACTGCTGTTCAATGTTGGCTGTCTAATTTCTGTACAAAGCTCAACTAAGATGACTGATAACTGAAAAACTGGGATAACTAAGATGATGTTATCCATTCTATGTGGATAATTCTAATTTATACCCATCGTTCTCCTTTATAACCTTTTGGGTCATCAAATACTTTGTATATCCACATTATTGACAGTATGTACTCTTCCCCAAGACTTACTCCATCTTCCATGATTGTTTTATTTAAGTATCTTAATGATACTATAGGAAAAAGCAACGAATTATTTAGATTTTCAGAGAAGTGAGGCCACATTCCTGCCACCAAATTGAAAACATAGCGTGCTAGAGCAGAAATCTCCATGTGAACAATAGTGACAAGAAAGGAAAACTTGAATCATAATTGATTAATTGTTGGAAGCTCAGTATGGACAAGTTTTAGGGTTAAAACTTCCAAGAGGACCCATTCATAGGCAGATACTATTGTGGGCTTACCGTTAGGAGTTCTATCAGGTTCTCACAGTAAATATCAGAGAAAAATCCTGTTAGGCTTACAGCAGGAGGAAAAAAAAAGAACTAATCTGAAACATACTAGAGCATTCTGCTTGTCCTTAGAAGAAACTGTTTTATCAAAGACTAACTTGCTGGGGGTTTTATCATATCCTAATCTATCTGAGAGAAGGAATATCACCAGTCCTAGCTTTCTCAATCCATTCTATCCCACCTAAGTGGGGAGGGGTGCGAAGCACCAAGAAAGTTCTCAGTTCAAGAGCATAGGTTCACCAAGAGTAATTTTAATTACAGGGATGTAGAATGCTTTCCTTCGCCCATACCTACATCACCAGTCTTATTTACTGCAATTTCTTTTTGAAAAGGAACAAGCATCGGAAATACATGGCAAGAGTGTTAGAATGATCAGAACTGGATTTTTTTTTTAATATAGTTAATCAGTTAAGGGTAGATATTAATGGAAAAAATTAGACAGTATGCAACAATAGATGGATAAAGTAAGTAGAGAGAGAGGAATTTTAAGAAATAATAAAAAAGAAATGAAAGAAATAAACATTAATGGAAATGATAATTGACTTTGATAGTAGTAGTAGTAGACTATCCAGTAGTAGACTGAACAGCTGAGAAAAGACTGAAGTAGAACATATATTCGAATCCTTGAAAACCAAATATCAAAGACTGAAAAAAAATGAAAAGAAATGTATCCATAGACTGTGAAATAATTACAAAATACAAAACATTACTTGGAATAGAAGAAGAAGAAGAAGATAAAGAAGGAGAAGAAGAGAAGGAGGAGGAAAGAGAACGAGGAAGAGGAGGAGGAGAAGAGGAGAGAGAAAAGTACAGACGCAAAATTCAAAACAAGTTCTTCAGAGAGAAGGAAAATGTAGTAAATCAAAAACTCGAATCTACATGAAGAAAAGATGATCACTGAGAAGGAATAAGTGAGGGTAAAACAAAAAAAAATCTTTCAATTTTCTTAATTGATCTAACATAACTCTTTATTCAAAATGTTAATAGAAACAATATATTTGATTATGTATGTGTATATATATATATATATATATATATGCATATATAATCTGTATTGCTTAAACTAAGTGAAATCAATGGCAGCCCTGATACAAAGGATGCAAGAGAAAAATTAAGATAATTCAGGTATAATAAAGTATTCATACTACACATTGAGTAGTATAGTGTTATTTGAAGTGGACTTAGGTTAGTCATAAATGCAGTTTGCAAACTCTAGGACAACTACAAAAAAAGTTTTAAAAATGAAAACACAAAGAAAACAGTTGATATAGTAAGAAAGGAGGAATATAAAATCATATAAAATGTTGTTAAAGCTACAAAAGACAAGGAAATAATAGAAGACAGAAATAGTAACAAACAGGACAAAAAGAAAATAGAAATAAGCATGGTAAGTATTAATCCAAACATATTAATAATCACTTTAAACATGAATGGTCATAATGTACCAATAATAAGATAAGGAATGTAATGGTTAATCAAAAGACAAGATTCAACTATATGTCACCTATAAAACCCCAGTTTAAATATAAAGATACATATAAATTAAAAAGTACATGAATGGATACACACACACACACTAATCAAAAGAAAACAGCAGTGGGGGGGTGAGTTCAAATGGCAGTGTAGTAGGAGAACCCTAGGTTTGCCTCATCCTTCAACACAGCTAGATAATTATCAAATCATTCTGAATATTGAAGAAATTGATCTGAGGACTGATAAAACAAACTGTACAAATACAGAGAGAGGAAATGCTATATCAAGAAAGCTAGGAAGTGTGGAGACATGGTTTAGGGAGAAATAGATTATGGGTGCTGCGGGGGTGGGGGTCTGGTCACAGAGAAAGGCAAGAAAGAGTGGAGCACACAAGAAGACACTTTCCCAAATTCATTGGCTGGAAAAATGAGAGAGGCTGATTGTTGTGAGGTTTTGCAACCAGCAATATTCAAAGACTGGAGTTTTGGAGATCTCGGCTTGGTAGGATAGCAAACTAAGGGTTGCCCTTCTCCTGGAGAGAATCAGGCAAGCAACCCCGCAGCAGACAGCATGATCTGAGGATCTTCTAGGGCACACAGGGAGAGATTGCTCACTCTTCTTAAAGCACATGTGTGAGAGGTGGCATTGCCTTTCTGGGGACAAAGGAGTGGACAAGTGCCATTTCCCTTCCTAACCCCTCTGCATAGTGCAGAGACACTTGCTGAGGAAAGCTAACCTGGACACTGGCTGCTAGTGTGCTTTGTGCCAAATCCTCAGCCCCTGCGCTCTGGCATGACTGCCTTTCTGGATCAAATTTGCATGGGTCCCACTGTGGAGATGCCCTCCTCCAGAATACCAGCATAGGTCCTCACCACACCAGGTCCTTAAAGTTTAGAGTTTTAAAAGTCAGCAGACTTGGATGGGATAGAGCTCAAAATGTGCTGTGCTGCACCAAGCAAGCAAACAACTCAAACACACACAATGCGAAAATAGCAATCTGAAAAAATCCTAGGACACATAAGGAGAAATTATTTCCTCTTCTGGGAGGGCTTCACTGAGGGCAGGAAGCACAGACTCTCTTCTGCAGGTACAAAGAAGCTGGCTGACTCCAATTCCCTTCCGTTCCCCTCAGCATAAATCAACTTCAGGAAATAGCACAGCCCAAACACTGGTTGCCTAACCTACTTACACTAAGTTCTACCTCCCAACACTATGCTGGTACTGCTTTTCTCAGGTGTGCCTAAGGGCTGTGGCCCCTTTCTCAGAAAACCAGAGCAAACCACTACACATACCATGTCTACTGATCTGAGAGTTATGCAGAGCTTCAGTTCTAGTGGAAATAACATCAGGTCTCATTTAGTAAACAGATCAGATTACAAGTAGTTAAAAAGACACACTCTGGCCAAGGTCCAAACACTGTCCACTGAAGGCAAAGAGAACCTCTGCAGGGGACTGAACTAAGGGATAGAACAGCCAAAGCACAGCAGTGAAGTACACACAGCACACACCAGAGACACTTCCTGAAGCACAAGCTCTTGGACACTATATGGCCTCTTCTTCATAAAGCCATGACTCACACAAGCAGGGAACATAATTATTTTTGAACACACAGGAGAAGACAAAGACCTACATAAAATGTAAAGATGGAGGAATTCATCCCAAAAGAAAAACAAGAAAAATATACAGCCAGAGATCGAAATGAAACAGATATAAGTAATATGCCTGATGCAGAATTTAAAGCAACAATCAGAAGGATACTCCTTATGGGCTTGAGAAAAGCATGGAAAACACCAGGGATACCTTTACTACAAAAATAAAAGAACTAAAATCTAATCAGTCAGTAATGAAAAATGCAATAACTGAGATTCAGAGCCAAGTGGATGTGATGATGAGCACAAGGATGGAAGAAGCTGAGGAATCAATAAGTGAAAGAGGAGATAGAATTAGGGAAAATAATGAAGCTTAACAGAAGAGAGAAAGAAGAATGTTAGACCATGAGAGTAGACTTAGAGAACTCAGTGTTTCCATCAAACAGAATAGCATTCATATCCTAAAATTCCCAGAAAAAGAAGAGAGAAAAGGGGGAAAAATGTATTTCTAGAAATAATAGCTGAAAACGAATCTAATCTGGAGAAGGAAACAGACATTCAAGTCCAGGATACACAGAGAACTTCCATCAAAATCAACAAAAGCAGGCCCAAACCAAAACATATTATAGTTAATTTTGCAAAATATAGTGATAAAGAAAAAATCGTAAAAACAGCAAGACAAAGGAAGTCCTTAACTTACAAGAGAAGACCCATAAAGTTAACACCAGATCTCTCCACAGAAATTTGGTAGGCTGGAAGGGAGTGGCATGATATATTCAACATGATGAATGGGAAAAATCTGAAGCTAAGAATACTGTATCTAGAAAGAGTAGCATTCAGAATAGAAGGAGACATAAAGAGGTTCCCAGAGAAACAAAAAAAAAAAACTAAAAGAGATCATAACCATCAAACCAGACCTGTAAGAAATATTAAAGGTGACTCTAAGTTTTAAGGAAAAATGAAAAGTGATGAAGACTAGAAATGAGAAGAAAATCTCCAGGAAAAAATGACAAAACTAGTAATAAAATAGCACTAAATTCATATGTATCATAATCACGGTGAATGTAAATAGAATAAACACTAAAATAAAAAAATATATAAGGTGTCACAATTGACAAAAAAAAAGAGACTCATTTGTATGCTGCTTAGAAGAGATTCATTAGTTTAGTTTAGTTAGTTTATTTGACAGAGAGATATAGAAATCACTGAAGCAGGGGAGAGAGAGAGAGACAGAGAGAGAGAATCCCAAGCAGACTCCTTGCTTTCAGGATGGAGCCTGACATGTGGCTCAGTCCCACAAAGTGTGAGATTATGATCTGAGCCAAAACCGAAAGTTAGATGCTTAGTCAACTGAGCCACCCAGGAACCCCAGAACTAAAGAAGCCTGCAGATTGAAAGTAAGGGGATGGAGAAACATTCATCATGAAAATGGAAGTAAAAAAAAAAAAAAAGCCAGAGAAATAATAATTTTTTCAGACAATCTATATTTTAAAGCAAAGGCTATACCAAGAGGTAAAGAAGGACACTATATGATAATAAAGGGGACTATTCAATAAGATCTAACAATTGCAAATATTTATACTTCCAACATGGGACACTCCAATATATAACAAACATAAGAAATATAACAAATAACAAACATAAAGGAATTCATTGATAATATACATTAATATTAATGGACTTTAACACCCCACTTAAATCAATGGACACATCATCTAAGCAAAAAATCAACAAGGAAACAATAGTTTTGAATAACACACTGGACCAGATGGAGCTAACAGATAAATTTCAAATATTTCATCCTAAAGGTGCAGAATACACATTCTTTTCAAGTGCACATAGGTCATTCTCCAGAATAGATCACATACTAGATCACAAATCAGGCTTCAGCAAGTACAGAAAGACTGAGATCATATCATACATATTTTCTGACCATAAGGCTCTGAAACTTGAAGTCAACCACAAGAAAAACTTTGGAAAGACCACAAGTACATGGAAGTTAAAAACATGCTACTAAAGTATGAATGGATCAATCAAGAAATTAGGGAATACATTAAAAATATACATGGAAACAAATGACATGAAAACACAATGATCCAAAACCTTTGGGATGCAGCAAAAGCGGTCATAAGAAAGAAATATATAGCAATACAGGCTACCTCAAGAAACAAGAAAAATCTCAACTAAACAGCCTAACTTTACACCGAAAGGAGCTAGAAACAGAACAATAAATGAAGCTTAAAGGCATCAGAATAAGGGAAATAAAAATTAGATTAGAAACAAATAATATGGAAAATTTAAAAAAACAATAATAATGATAATAAAAAGTAGAACAAATGAAAGAAATCAAGAGCTGGTTCTTTGAAAAAATTAATAAAATGTATAAACCTCTAGCCAAACTTATCCAAAAGAAGGGAAATGACCCAAATAAATAAAATCACAAGTGAGAGAGAGGAAATAACAACCAATAGAAGAGAAAAACAAATAATTATAAGAATATAATGAAAAATTATATGCCAATAAATTGGACATCTGGAAGAAAATTATACATTACTAGAAACATATAAACTACCAAAACTGAAATGGAAAGAAATAGAAAACTTGAACAGACCAATACCCAGCAAAGAAATTGATTCAATAATCAAAAATCTTTCAACAAACAAAAGTCCAGGGCCAGATGGTTTCACAGGGGAATTCTACCAAACATTTAAAATGGTGTTAATACCTATTCTTTCCAAACTATTCCAAAAATAGAAACGACAGGAAAACTTCCAAACTCATTCTATGAGACCAGTATTTCCCTGATTCCAAAACCAGACAAAGGCTCCACTAAAAAAGAGAATTACAGGCAATATTCCTGATGAATATTAATGCAAAAAAATCTCAACAAAATACTAGCAAATTGAATCCAACGGTACATTAAAAGAATCATTCACTCTGATCAAGTGGGATTTATTCCTGGGCTGCAAGCGTGGTTCAATATTTGCAAATCAATCAGCATGATACATCACATTAATAAAAGAAAGAATAAGAACTGTATGATCCTCTCAATAGATGCAGAAAAAGTATTTGACAAAATAGAGCATTCATTCTTGACAAAAAGCCCCAACAAAAAAAGGCAACATACCTCAACATCTTAAAGGCTATATATGAAAAACCCACGGCTATTATCATCCTCGATGAGGAAAAAGTGAGAGTTTTTCTCCATTATCAGGAACAAGATAGGAATGAATGTTCACTCTCACCGCTGTTATTTAACATAGTACTGGAATTCCTAGCCTCAGTGATCAGACAACAAAAAGAAATAAAAGGAATCTAAATTGGCAAGCAAGAAGTCAAACGTTCACTATTTGCAGATGACATAATGCTCTATATAGAAAACCCAAAGACTCCACAAAAAATTGCTAGAACTGATACACAAATTCAGCAAAGTTTCAGGATACAAAATCAATATAGATCAAAGTATGGCATCTCTATACACCAATAATGAAGCAGCATAAAGAGAAATGAAGGAATTGATCTCACTTACAATCACACCCAAAACTGTAAGATACTTAGGAAAAACGTAATCTGAGAGATAAAAGTTCTGTATTCTGAAAACTATAAAATCTTTATGAAAGAAATTAAAGATGACACAAAGAAACGGAAAAACATTCCAAGCTCCTGGACTGGAATAACAAATATTGTTAAAATGTCTGTACTACCCAAAGCAATCTATACATTCAATGCAATCCCTATCAAAATAAGACCAACATTCTTCACAGAGCTAAAACAAACAATTCTAAAATTTGTGTGGAATCACAAAAAACTTTGAACTGCCAACGCAATCTTGAAAAATAAAAGAAAATCTGGAGACATCACAATTAGATATTTCAAGTTATATTACAAAGCTGTAATGATCTGAGGCACCTGAGTGGCTCAGTTAGTTGAGCATCGAACTTTGGCTCAGGTCATGATCTTATGGTTCGTGAGTTCAAGCCCTGCGTCGGGCTCTGTGCTGACAGCTCAGAGCCTGGAGCCAGCTTCAGATTCTGTGTCTCCTTCTCTCTCTGCTACTCTACCACTCATGCTCTGTCTCTCAAAAATAAATAAATGGTAAAAACATTTTTTTTTAAAAAGCTGTAGTGGTCAAGACAGTATGGTACTGGCACAAAAACAGACACATATGGATCAATGGAACAGAATATAAAACCCAGAAATGAACCCACAGTTACATGAGAAACTAACCTTTGACAAAGCAGGAAGAACTATCCAATAGAAGAAAGATAGTCTCTTCAACAAATGGTGTCAGGAAAACTGGACAGCCACATGTGAGTATAATGAAACTGGACCACTTTCTTACCCCATGCACAAAAATAAATTTGAAATGGATGAAAGATCTAAATGTGAGACAGGAAACCATGAAAATACTAGTGGAGAACACAGAGAGTAACCCCTTTGACAAGAGCGATAGCTACTTCTTACTAGGTATGTCTCCTGAGAGATAGGAGACAAAAGCAAAAATAAAAGTATTGGGACTTCATTAGCATAAAAAGCTTCTGCACAGTGAATGAAACAATAAAAACAATAAACAAAACTAGAAGGCAACTTACTGAATGGGAGAAGATATTTTCAAATGACATATCTGATAAAGGGTTAATACCTAAAATATATAAAGCACTTATAAACTCAAAACCCAAGAAAACATATAATCTAGTTAATAAGTGGGCAGAAGACATGAATAGAATGTTTCCCAAAGAAGATATACACATGACAACAAATCCATGAAACGTTACTCAACATCACTCATCATCAGGGAAATATATATCAAAACTACAATGAGATATCTTACGCCAATCGGTACGGCTAAAATTAACAATGCAGGAAACAACAGGTGTTGGTGGGGATGTGGAGAAAAGCAAACCCTCTCATATTGCTGGTGAGGATGCAAACTGGTGCAACCACTTTGGAAAACAGTATGTAGATACCTCAAAAAGCTATAAATAGAACTACTTTAGTGCACCTGGGTGGCTCAATTGGTTAAGTGTCTGACTCCTGATTTCGGCTCAGGTCATGATCTCACAGTTAGTGAGATCCAGCCCTGCCTCTGGTCCACACTGACAGTGCAGAGCCTGCTTCGGATACTCTCTCTCTCCTTCTCTGCTCCACCCCTCCCTGTATGCTCTCTTTCTCTTTCTTTTTCAAAATAAATGCATAAACTTAAAAAAAATAGGACTATCGTATAACCAGCAATTGCACTACTAGGTATTTACCCAAATATTCAAAAATACTGAATTGAAGGGATATATGCACCCTGTGGTTTATAGGAACATTATTAGCAATATACAAATTATGGAAAGAGTCCACAGTCCAACTGATAAATGGATAAAGATGTGGTATATATACAATGGAAAATTACTCAACCGTAAAAAAGAATGATATCTTGCCATTTACAAGGACACAGATGGAGCTAGAGAGTATTATGCTAAGTGAAATAAGTCAGTCAGAGAAAGAAAAATACCACATGATTTCACACATATGTGGAATTTAAGAAACATAACAGATAGATACAGGGGAGAAAAAAAAGAAAGAAGCAAACCAGAAAACAGTGTCTCAATTATAGAGAACTAACTGAGGGTTACTGGAGGGGAGATAGGTAGGGTATGAGTTAAATGGGTGATGGGTATTAAAGAGGGTGCTTGTGATGAGCACTGGATGTTGACTGTAAGTTATGATTCACTAAATTCTATTTTTAAAATGAATATTATTCAGTATTTAAATAACTGAAACAAATAAAAACTTAAAAAAGAAAACAAAGAAAGCAGGAATAGCTATAATAATTTCAGAGAGAACTGACTTCAGAGCAAGAAACATTATGAGGCATTAAGTGGTCCATTATGTGATAAAGGAGTCAATTCTCCAAGACGTAGCAATGCTTAACATGTATGAGCCTACCAACAGAGCATCAAAACACATGAGGTTGGAGTGCCTGGGTGGCCCAGTTGGTTAAACGTCTGACTATTGGTTATGGCTCAGGTCATGATCTCGAGGTTCATGAGATCGAGCCTACATCAGGTCCTATGCTGACAAAGCCTGCTTAGGATTCTCTCCCTCTCTCTCTCTGCGCCTCCTCTACTCATGTACGTGCGCACTCTCTCTCTGTCTCTCAAAATAAATAAATAAACATTAAAAAAAAAACAAAAAACATGAGGTTAAAACCAATAGAAGTATAAGGAGAAGTAGATGAATCTACTATTACAGTTAGAATTTAATGTTCCTTCATCAAATATGGTTATCTACAGCAGGCAAAAAATCAGTAATCACATATTTGAACTCAACAGCAACATCGATAAAACAGGTATTGATATTTGTCAACAATTTCATCCACGGCAGAAGATTGCACATTTTTCTTAAGCTTGCATGGAATATTACCAAGATAGATCACATTCTGGTCAAAAAGACATATCTTAAAAATTTTTAAAGCAATAAAGATCATATAATGTCTGCTTTCAGAATACTATGGAATGAAACTATATATCCATAATCTAAGTCACTAAGATGAAAAGTACAGAATAGGAAATGTGGTCAATAATACTGTAATAACGATGTATAGAGACAGATGGTGATTACACTCACCCTGGTGAGCACTGAGTAGTGTTTACAATTATTCAATCATTATATTGTACACCTGAAACTAATAAAACATTGTATGCTAATTACATTTTAATAAAAAAGGCTGAAAAATTGCAGAATATTTAGATATTAAATAACCACCTCTAAGTAGTACATGAGTGAAAGAAGAAATTTCAAAATACAATTTATTGATATTTGTGGGAAGCAATGCTTTGAAATTTGTAGCATTGAATGCACATATTAGAAAAGAGGGGCACTTTGGTGACTCAGTCAGTTGAGCATCTGACTCTTGACCTCATCTCAGGTCGCGATCTCGCAATTTGTGGGTTTGAGCCTTGGACCAGATTCTGCGTGGACAGTATGGTGCCTGCTTGGATTCTCTCTTTCTGTCTTTCTCTGACCCTCCCGCCCCCTCTTTCTCTCTCAAAACAAATAAACACTTAAAAAAATAAGAAAAAAGAAAAAGAAAAGAAAAGAAGAAAGATCTAAAGACAATAATCTAAGCTACTCCCCTAGGAAACTAAAGAACAAATTACCCCAAACTAAGAAGAAAATACAAATTATAGTAAAAATAAAAAACAAAATCAATGGAGGAAAAATTCCACCAATACAAAAACTATTTATTTGAAAAAAATCAATAAAACTGTTAAGCCTCTATTTAGGTAAAAAAAAAAAGAGAACATAACTTATTAATATCAGAAATGAAAGATGAGACACTAGAACTTTTCCCGTGGACATTTAAAGAGTAGTAAAAAGTATTATGAACAACTCTGTGATTACAAATTTGATAACCTAGATGAAAAAGACCAACTCCTTGAAAGACCCAATCTGGCAAACTCACACAAGAAAAATATACAGTCCGAATAGGCCTATATCTATTAAAGAAACAGAATCAATAATAATTTTACTAAGCAGAAAGCACGACAGATGGATTCACTGATGGATTCTACCAAACATTTAATGAAGAAATTATACCAATTCTTTACACACGCTTCCAGACAGGAGAAGCAAAGGAATACTTCCTAACCAATTCTACCAAATAACCAAAACCAAGCAGAGAGAGAACTACAGGTAAATATCTCTCATGAACACAGGTACAACACTCCTCAACAAAATTTTAACAAATAGATTCAGCAATGTAAATCTAACATAATATATAAGATTTATATGAGGAAGACTTATGAAACACTGAAGAATGAAATCAAAGCACTAAAATGGAGAGATTATTCATTTTCAAATACAAGAAAACTCAGTATCATCAAGATGTGAGTTCTTCCCAACTTCTTCTAGATTCAATGTGGTCCCCCAAAAAATCCCAAAGATAAATAAACATTAAATTTTTTAAATAATTGTTAAAAATATTTTTTAAACAAATTATTCAGTCCTACTTCTTATTTTAGTGTAAGAGAATGCAATGTATAAACTTCCTATGTATGAATTTTAGCTCCACAACTTACTGGCTCTGTGACCTGGGATAAATTACTCAATTTCTTTTTTTTTAAATTTTTTTTAACGTTTATTTATTTTTGAGACATAGAGACAGAGCATGAGCAGGAGAAGGGCAAAGAGAGAGAGAGACACAGATTCCAAACCAGGCTCCAGGCTCTGAGCTGTCAGCACAGAGCCTGAAGCGGGGTTCGAACCCACAGATCGCGAGATCATGACCTGAGCCAATGTTGACCACCCAACCGACTGAGCCACCCAGGAGCCCCAAATTATACAATTTCTGACTGCTCAATGTCCCCTAATATATAATGAGACTAATAATGATACCTAATGAATAGATTTGCAAAAGTTTACAATTTTTCTTTATAGTTTACTGACTGAATTAATGCAAAATGCTTAGAATAAATATCATATGATTAATAAATGTTAGCTGTGAATGTTTTATTATAAATCAGAGGTCCGTACTCACAGAACTCTCAGCAGAGAGTGAGCCTTAAGTAAATTACTTTGCAAACATTTGATCCTTACTATTTTAATTTATTTTTCATTACTCATTGACATAGAATTCAGGTCTTTATTTTAACATTCTTTTTTTTTTTTAACGTTTATTCATTTTAAGAGGCAGAGCGTGAGAGGGGAAGGGACAGAGAGAGAGGGAGATACAGAATCTGAAGCAGGCCCCAGGCTCTGAGCCGTCAGCACAGAGCCTGATGCGGGGCTTGACCTCACGGACTATGAGATCATGACCTGAGCCGAAGTCAGATGCTTAACCAACTGAGCCACCCAGGCGCCCCTATTTTAATATTCTTAATCTGGCCTCCTCTTTATTTCAACTTCAGTCCTAGCTTTGATCACCATTCACATTCTCCTATATCACTTCCTTTTTGCCTCTTATATCAAAGCACTGTGTAACTCCATGGAAACTGATAACTGTTTCAATCTAAGTAAAGTTAAATATACATACGCAACATTGATTTTTGTACAAAATTGATGTGCCTCTTTTTGTACTGAAACTTTGCTAAAATCCAGTAAACTATAAAACTCCTTGAAGCCATAAATTTATTTCTGTTTTGCTTATAGTTGTATCCTCAATACTTAGAATAATATATGACACATACTAGGTGCTCAATAAATACTTCTGAAAGAGTAAAGGAAGAAAAAATAATTTGTTTAATACTTTCTTGGATGTGAGAACGAATAAATGTCACAGCATCTTAATGCAGAAACTTGGCAAAATATTTTATGATTATGCATGTAAAGGAAAATATCATGTAGCTTGGCTAATAAATATGGAGTTGCTAAAATAAATGATCAAGAAGGGGATATATAATTTAAACAATGATTGTTGTTGAGAATGGAGACCTATTTCAAGGACAATTTCATACTTTCAGTGTTGTTTTAAGAAGTGGCTGTTAGGTTTTCAAAGATGAGTATCATTAATTACATTCAAAGGTCCTGGAAAGAGTCACATACATGTTTCCTGTTTTTTTTCTTGTTAGACTCAACGGGAAAAAATCTAGGATTTTTGTTCATATTACTCGCTCCAATAATAAAAATTGAGTCAGGCCCGCTATATTTATCCCATATATTAGGGTTGGAGTTAACATCATGGCTAAAAGAGAGATTCAGTTTAGTTGGTACTACATCTGTAAATACATGGTTGTGAAAACCAATGTTACAATATTACTCTGTAAGTGAGTATGTGGAGGATAATATTGTATTTTTTGAATTTTATTATTTATTCATAATATTCATTCACAATATATCATATTTTATAATATACTCATTCATCAATATATTATAAAATATTATATTTATTATTATTTATATGGAAAACTTTATTAATCATATCTATGTTTTCTTCTTCTTTTCCTTACAATCCTCTATGATTAAATATTATATATAATAAATTAAATATATAATAAATTAAATATTGTATAGGTGATATATATGTGTGTATACATATATATGCATATATATATATATTTTTGCATTTTTAATACAAACTATCCTTGCTAGTTACGTGAAAAAGATTAACTCTTTTTCAACCCTAGAGTATTATTTATCCCTACTTTAAACTTTGCTTAATTTTGACTCAGAACGTCCTTTCCATACTTGGATAACAATGTCAAAGTTCAGCTTACCTGATCCTAATGTACAGGGAAATGTGACACTAAAAAGTCAGAAAGGTTATTCCTTTGTCTTCGTTCTTGTTATGCTTAGAAGCGCCCATAATAACTGTTTTCCGAGTTTCAAAAAGGGAGGAAGCCAATTAAGCTAGAGTTACAGTTTCTCAAATGAACACAGGAATTAAATCTAGATCAAAGCTAGTATACATTACTCATCTTAAGCAATACTTATTTGACACCCCTTTGTTACATTTTCCATTATCTGCATATAAAATATAACTAATAGAAAGTATGAAGGCTAAAGCTCTCTAACTCCTTGTTATTCTTTACTTTTCAATGTATGTGTTTTTATTCCATTCCCTAACCCCAATGACAATATATCTTTGATTGAGTTCTAGAAAATAAAAAAAGTATATGTAAATAAATAATACAATGTTAATATGTGCAATAGCATTAGTGCATATCAGCTCCTTTTCGAGAACTGAAACAATTTTACTGAAATATCAATGTCATTTTAACCCTTGTGTTGAACATCTTTTCATTTTCCTCTATGCCGGGCAACAATAAATTTTTTTCTATAAATGGCCAAATAAAGAGTAAATATTTTAGACTTTGTGCCCCATATGATCTCTGTCACAACTATCCCAGTTCTTCCACTGTAGCACAGAAGGAACCATAGACAGTTCTGAACAAATGGTCATGGTTGTGCGCTAATAGAACTTTATTTTCAAAATGGGTAACAAGCAGGATTAGACCACAGGAGCTTGCTGATGCCTGCTCTATGCCATTCTACACATGTTAGAACTATTTCACGAAAGTTTCCAACATATGAATAGAGAAAGGAACTTCTAATTCTGTCACTCTCTGAGTAGTTTCTTTCAGTGTAGAGCACTATGCTATATTCCAGCATGAAATAAAAATGTATTGATGTTAAGAGCACCTAAATTTAGAAAGCACGTATTAACAGATCTGAAGGAGAAATAGACAGCAATATAATAATAGCTGGGAACTTAAATACCTCACTGTCAACAATGTAGGAATCATGGAGATATAAAATCATTAAGGAAGCATTGGACATAAATAGTACATATTAGACATGATGGGGTGAACAGATATTTATAGAACATTATAACCAAGAGTAGCAGAATACACACTCTTTTCAAGCATACACGGAACATTCTCCAGGATATATCATATATTAGTCTACATAGCAAGTTTTCATAAATTTGAGAAGACTTATCATATCAAGCATCTTTTCCAACCACAGTAGTATGAAACTAGAATTAAAAGAAAAGTGGAAATTCACAAATACTTGGAGATTTATCAACAGGATACTAAACAACCAATGGGTCAAAAATAAATCAAAAGATACACTAAAAATAAATATATTGAGACAAATCAAAACTGAAACGCAGCGTACTAAAACTTAGGAGATGAAGGAAAAGCAATTATAAGAGAGAAATTCAAAGCAATAAATGCCTGCATTGAAAACAATCTCAAAAAACGTAACTCTGTAAGTCAAGAAACTATAACAAATAAGTGCAAAGTTAGTGGAAGAAAGGAAATAAAATTAGAACAGAAATAAATGATAGAGATTAAAAAGAACAGATAAGTGAAATTAAGAGCTGTTTTTTTGTTTGTTTGTTTTGGGGGTTTTTGTTTGTTTTTAGAGAAAACAGGGAAACCATTAGCTTGACCAACAACAACAAACAACAAAACTAAGAGGACTCAAAATCATTAATGAAAAAGTAGATGTTACAACTGATACCACAGAAATAAAAAAGACACTAAAATCTACTATGAATAATTACATACCAACAAATTGGACAACCTAGAAAAAAGGGATAAATTCCTAGAAACATAACTTACCTAAACTGGATCATGAAGAAATAGAAAATCAAATAGACTAATTATTAGTAGAGAGGTTGAATCGATAATCAAAAACCTTTCAAATAAAAGTCCAGGGCCAGGTGGTTTCACTGGTAAATTGTACCAAACATTTAAAGAAGGATTAGTATCAATCCTTCTCCAAGTCTTCGAAAAAGTAGAAAAAAAGGAAACATGACTTTCTCATTTCACAAGGCCAGCATTACCCTAATAACGATACTAAAAAAGGACATCGAAACAAAAGAAAATTACAGGTAAATATTCTTAATAAACATACATGCAAAAAGTCTCAACACAATGCTGGCAAATCAAATTTAACAGTATGTTAAAAGGATCATACATCATGAGAAATGGGATTTGTTCCAGGGGTCTGTGATATACCAGATTAACGAAAGAGAGATTAAAAATGAATGACAAAATTCTCAATAGAAGCAGAAACAACTTTTGACAAAAGTCTACTTCCTTCTTATAAAAACCCTTAACAGAGGTGCCTGGGTGGCTCAGTCGGTTAAGCATCTGACTTCAGCTCAGGTCATGATCTCATGTCTCGTGAGTTCGAGCCCCGTGTCAGGCTCTGTGCTGACAGCTCAGAGCCTGGAGCCTGCTTCCGATTCTGTGTCTCCCTCTCTCTCTGCCCCTTTCCTGCTCTCTCTCTCTCTCTCTCAAAGTAAAATAAAGACTTAAGAAAAAAAAACTCTTAACAAACTATTTATAAAGGGAATATACCTCAACATATAAAAGTCCTTATACGTCAAGCCCACAGCTAATAAATATCATACTCAACAGTAAAAAGCAAAAAGACCAGGAATTAGACAAGGATGCCCAACCTCACCATTTTTATTTAAATTAGTACTGGAAGTCTAGCTAGAGCCATTAAGCAAGAAAGAGAGATAAAAAGGCATCCAAATTAGAAAGAAAGAATTTGTGTCTATTTGCAGATGACATGACATAATAAATAGAAACCCCTAAAGACTCCAAAAAATGTTAGAATTAATAAATTCAGTAAAGTTGCAGGATACCAAAATCAATATACAAAAATCAGTTTTGGTTTTAAACATCAACAGCATGTCATCAATAAATAAATAAATAAATAAATAAATAAATAAATAAATAAATAGCAATTCCACTTACAATACCATTTACAAAATAATAAAATATTTTGGAATAAATTTAACCTAGTAGATAAAATATCTGTACACTGAACTCTAAGATATTGATTAAATATTGCAGATCAAAATAAATAGAAAGATATTCCATGCTTATGGACTGGAAGACATAATATTGTTAAACTATCTGTATCACCCAAAGCAACCCCCATCAAATTTTCAGTGTCATTTAATAAAAAAAATAGAAAAAAATAATCTTAAAGTGTATAGAACCACAAAAGGCCCAAAATAGCAAAGAAATCTTGATAAAGATTAAAGCTGGAGCCATCACACTCTCTGATTTCAAACTGTATTACAAAGCAATAGTAATCAAAACAGTATGGTATGGGCACAAAAATAGATGTATTGATAAAGGGAATATGGAACTCAGAAATAAATCCACACATATATAGTCAACTAATCTACAACAAAGCAGGCAAGGATATAGTGGGGAAAGTAGTCACTAAATGGAGTGGGGAAAACTGGAAAGCCACATCCAAAAAGTAAAACTGGACCCCTATTTTACTCTATACACAAAAAAAAAATTAATTCAAAGAGCATTAAAGATTTTAAATTTAAGTTCTAGAACCATAAAGTTCTTAAGAAGAAAACAGGTGGCAAGCTCATTGATATCATCCTGGTGATTTTTGGGGGGAGGGAAGTGATTGACATCAAAAGCAAAGGTAAAAATGAGCGAAGCAAACAAGTGGGACAACGACAATGAAAAGTGCAACATAGAAGAGGAAACCATCAACAAAATGAAAACACATCTTACCAAATGGGAGAAGATATTTACAAATTCTGTCTGATAAGGGGTTAATATGCAAAATATATAACTAACTCACAGCTCAATAAGGGAAAAAAACAACAACACCCAATTAAATCGGCAGAGCATCTGAATAGACATTTTTCCAAAGATATACAAAGAATAACACAAAAGTTAACAAGTACTGGTAAGGATGAAGAGACAAGAGAATCTTTCCTGATGCACTGTTGGGGAATGCATATTACTGCAGCCACTATGGAAAACAGTATGGAATTTCCTGAAAAAATTAAAAATAGACTTACTCTATGACCCAGCAATCTCATTTCTGGGTATATATCAAAGGAAATGAAAATAGGATATTGAAAGGGTATCTATAGCCCCATGGTCATTGCAGCACTCTTAATAATAGTCAATGTGTGGAAACAACCTGTGTCCATAAACTGATGGATAAAAAAACAGTTGTAATATATACACAAGAATATTTCTCTTCCATGAAAAAGAAAAAATCCTTCCATTCTACAACATGGATAAACCTTGACGGCGTTATGCTAAGTTAAGTAGCCAGACAGAGAAAGACAAATACTGCATGGTATCACTTACACGTGGAATGCAAATTAACAATCCAAACTCCTTGAAAAAAGCATTAAAAAAGTGGAGGCTGAGATTGGGGGTTAGGAAAAATAGAAAAGGGTTGGTAAAAGGGTACAGACTTTCGGCTATAAAATGAAGCAGGTGTGAGGTTCAAATGTACACCAGGGTGACTATAGTTAAAAAGACCGTATTATAGCTGAAATTTGCTATGAGTAGAATTTAAATATTCTCACACACATAGAAAATAAATATGTCCACTAATAAATGTGTTGATAGTTAATTCGAGACAAAACTTGGATTGACAAAATTCTCTACCTTGTCTGTTTTATATTCTTAGAGGTCAAGGGAAAGACTACTTTCTAATTAAAAGATGTTAAGCTGGCACATGCCAGAAAACCTGAGCTGTTAATTCACTGAAGTGTCTGAATAAATACTGAGTGAGCAAACGCCAACATGTATTAGTTTATAGGCAACTTATACACAAATTCATTTGAAAAACTATGAAATCCTAATTATCCAACTTATCTCCATGTCTCTACATTAAAGTGAAGGTTAAACATTCCAATCATTAGATCTTTAAGAAAGGACCAAAATCACCAACAAGTAACAGATGGAGTATTCTCAGTATGCAATGTATATTAACTAGGGATTGAACATAATTGTGGTTTTCTAATACCTTCATTTATCTTTCCTACTAATTCTATATACTTAAGTAAATAAAAAGCAACCGCTCTCATCCACAGAATTCTCTGATATAAATAGGTTTGTTTTCAGTGAAAACATCTTGTTATTTTTAAATAAGAAGAAATGTAAAATGTTAGTAAAAAGTCTGATTTAAATATACCACATTTTTTTTTAAAGGTGAGACCATAGTATTACATCATAGTGGATTTAATTCTGGCATTGAGTGGTGCATTTATGAATATTCATAAGACTTAAGTTTCTCAATACTATGGTTTACAGATTGATGACTGATAATTTCCATTACAAAGATGAAGTGGCTGTGTCATATATAAAAGTACATGTTAAAATCATTGTTCCTTTAAGATCTTCTGCCATCTGCTTTTAATTTCATTTGTCAAACTTTAATAAATAATTGTGATACTTACTATTTCAACGAAAGTTCAAACATTCACCTCCACGTATCTCTCAAGAATGGACGGAGATATTTTCTTGGAGAAATAAAATGATACTCACAGCATGGTATCTACAGCATAATTTTAAGCGAGACTAGATTTCCATTCCAGCCTTATGTTTTTATTAAAAGAGAACATTCAGCTGATGCAATTCTCCCAAGTAGGACTCTAGTTCTGCTTTTAATTGTAACAGATCTAAGCATTAATAAACTTTAGCTTAAATTAATATCATATTTTTGGAAAATAGCTTTAAGTGGGGCAATTATTTAGATTCAGTCCAACTGTAAATTTCTCTGGGAATCAAAAGATCTTCTCTACTATAGTCAACAGAGAAAATTATAACCAGAAAAAAATTAACATAGTTCTAATAAAATAAGCACTGCATATTTAGTGGTTTTTCTATAACTAGAAATTGTTGTGTTCACAGCATGTTAAAAAAAGGTACACGGTTTTTAAAAATTGGAAAAGTTATAGTATTTGCCTAAGGAGAATCAAAATCATGTACTCAACAATTGATCCCCACTTAATATATCATTGTATGGAGTGGGCTTTTGAACTATTTCAATGCAAGTAAGCCAGGGTATTCTTCACAAGTTAGTCTTTTAACTACTTAGTAGAAATTTAATTTTGGAAAATAATTTTATATTGACTTTTTAGTTTACACTAGTACCAAACAGAGACAATGACATTCAATACACATGCGAATAGTCAACTACACTGGCACACTTGTCACATACCAGATAAACACAGCACTTAATTGTACTGACACTCATGAACTTCTGTCATAAAATGACTTCTTTTGGCCAGATAAAAATCAAAAGGATTATTTTTCTCAAGAATGTAGTGCAAGTAGTCAATATATGATTTTTCCTTTGAAACTAAAATTGTTTGTGGCTGTAGGAATATTACTACATTTGCTACAGTGAACCTTACTAAAACTAAAAAGTACAGAATTCCCAACTGGTCAAGGAAGATGTTAAACTTTAATGATTGATTGATAATGCAAATGTTATAGAGACTGAATGTGTTGACAAGGAAACTACATTATATCAAATGACTGAGAAGCTGAAATAATCATGACCATAAGAAGTACTCTTTAAGAAGTTTTTACCCGTTGGTTAGGAACTGTGCTAAGTATTTTGCATGACAATAAACATATATTCAATGCTTACTACTTGTCAGATTCTGTGCTAAGCATTTTTCTTTCATGGAAGTTGTAGGCTAAATTCTAAGGTGGCCTCCAGGGTTCCCTATCTTGTTTTATATAAAATGTTTCACTCGAGTTTAGATGGGACATGCGAATAAGATATCCCTGCCATGACTAAGCTGTATTATAAAGCAAAGGTGAAAAAATTTTGCAGATAAAACCGAGGGTCAAAATTTTTTGTTTTGGTATTAAAAGGGATATCTATCTATCTAGCTAGCTATCTATCATCTATCTATCTATCTATCTATCTATCTATTTACTTACTTACTTACTTAATACTTATTTACTTATTTACTTGAGTTGGCCTACTCAATCAGATGAAAACTTAGAGAAGGACTGGAAGAGAGAAAATTATTTTGCTGTTCTCGAAGTAAGCTGCTATATTGTGAAAAAGCCTGTGAGAAGGTGCCCATTCGAGTCAGGAGTAAAACTGGGATGTCGATCCTCCGATCGCAAGGAGATGAATTTTGCCAACAGCTACATGAGCTTTGAAGAGAAAGAAACCTAACTTGGCCAACATCTATGTGGTGGTGGACTTGTGAGATCCTGAGCAAAGGACCCTGTTAGCCACACCCACCTCCTTACCTACAGACTCTATGAGAAAATGAATGGATGTGGTCCTAAGCCATGAAGTATCTGTTGCTGTGTTAAGAAATAATAGAAGACTTACATAGTCATCTTATTTAATTCTCATGAAGTTGTCCTAGTTAGTTTTGGCTGCTATGACAAAACACCGTGGACTGGAAGGCTTAACAACAGAAATTTATTTATCACAGATCATGACGCTGAGAAGTTCAAGATCAAGGCGCTGGCAGATTTGGCGTCTGGTAAGAACCTGCCTTTGGTTTCTATATGGCTGTCGTCTCTTTCTGTCCTTATACGGTGAAAGGGGCAGGAGATCTCTCCAGGGTCTCTTCTATAAGAGCGCTAAAGATGTAAATTCCTAAAGGCCGCACATCCAAAGCCCTCATATTGGGGTATAGGTATCAATATAGGAATTTTAGAGGGACACATACATTCAATCTACAGTAGAAGGATTGTAAATATGAAGTTCAAAAGATGTTAGCATTTGTACAATATATAAGAGACTCAAAGAGGTCATAACTTGCCCCAAGAATACAGTTGTTTTTTTTTTTTTTTTTTTTTTTTTTTTACTGAGATCCAGATTTAGAGTTCAAAGTGAGACCTTCTGTCTCAAGCATTACCCACGTTCTTAACAATTTACCCAGTCAATTCTGCTCATTTAAATCCTCTCAATAGTCCTATGAGATTTGTAATAAAGTCCTTAAATAAAAGTCCTTAATAAAAAGGATAGTGCCCCAAGGTTAGTAAATAACTTGTCCAAAGTCAGATTAATATATTGTGGAAATGGAATTTAACAGAGGATTAACTGGCCACAAACTTTATTTTCATAAACAATACTTTACTCTGAGAGTTGGGAAACTAGGCTTCTATCTACTTTAAACTTCTATTTTCTACTCTGTGATGAGCTCTGCACTGTCTTTTGGGATCCAAAGATTTTTGTCTCCCTATAACTTTAAAAGCTGATATTCCTTCAATGCCTGCTCTTATTTTCATTATTAAACACTCAAATTCCTTCAAAAAAGCGTAAATGTCATGTGGTAATTTGGCAAGTCACATATCAAAGATAAGTATAAAAAACTAAATTTTATAATAAGACTGAAGCTTTTGGACTGTCCCAGGGATCCACTAAAGCACCTTTAAAATAATGTGACTGACTGAAGGAGGCCTTTCTTTTATTATCACAGTACCTTGAGATGTATATGAAAAATTAGCATGCTACACTGATATATCAAGAAACATACCCTGATAAAGATGAATAAAGCAACTTTTACGATATAAAATCAAAATAATAAAGTTTTCCCTTTGTGCCTTCATGTGCCTTCTGTGTTTTTTTCTTTTAATTTTTTTTCTTGTCAATTTGGTTTCCATACAACACCCAGTGCTCATCCTAACCCATGCCCTGCTCAGTGCCCATCACCCACTCTCCCCACCTCCCATCCCCGCCTCGACCATCAGTTTGTTCTTAGTATTTAAGAGTCTCTTATGTTTTGTCTCCCTCCCTCTCTGTGACTCTTTTCCTTCCCCTCTTCCCCTCCCCCCTGCTTTTCTGTTAAGTCTCACATAGTCCACCTATGCATGGAAACATATGGCATCTGTCTTTCTCTGCCTGACTTATTTCACTCAGCGTAATATCCTCCAGTTCCATCCATGTTGCCACACACGGCCAGATTTCATTCTTTCTCATTGCTGCGTAGTATTCCATTGTATATATAAACCACATCTTCTTTATCCATTCGTCACTTGATGGACACTTAGTCTCTTTCCATGATTTGGCTATTGTTGAAAGTGATGCTATAAACATTGGGGTATACATGTCCCATGTATCAGCACTCCTGTATCTCTTGGGTAGATTCCTAGCAGTGCTATTGCTGAGTCATAGGGTAGTTCTATTTTCTTTTTTTTTTGAGGAATCTCCACACATTTCATGCAAACTGGTACAGCCTTCTGTTTTTAAAAGCAATATAAAAACACCTACTGGATTTGCACTGAAAACTATAGTCACAGAGCCCCCATGAGCAATACACCATGTCTCATTTTTTTTCTAAGTCACCCTTGTTTTATAGTGTTCACTTTTTAACTTAATTTAATTTAATTTAATTTAATTTAATTTTATTTTAAAATCCAGCATAGTTAACATACAGTGTTATATTGCAGGTATACAATACAGTGATTCAACTATTCTATACATCTCCCAATGTCACTGCAAGTGCACTCCTTAATCCTTATCGCCTCTTTTTTTTTTTTTTAATGTTTATTCATTTTTTGAGAGAGAGAGACAGAGCAGCGCATTAGCAGGGGAAGGGCAGAGAGAGAGGGAGACACATAATCTGAAGCAAGCTCCAGGCTCCGAACTGTCAGCACAGAGCTCGATGCGGGGCTCGAACCCACGAATTGTGAGATCATGACCTGAGCCAAAGTCAGACGCCCAACCAACTGAGCCACCCAGGCGCCCCCTCATCCTCTTTTACTCGTTCTCCCATGGGTCTCCCCTCTGGTAACCACCAGTTTGCTTTCCATAGTTAAGATATAGTCTTCACTTCTTTGCTGCCATCATTACTGTTAGAACTTTAGAGAGATATTAAGAGCACAGAGGTTATATTCCTGTAAAATCTAAACAATGGAAATGTGAGAAGAAAAAGAATCAAGGAAGAAACATAAACAATAAAATGAGAAAAAAATATTATATAGGGTTAAATTTAACATTAATTATTTTAGAGTGGAAATGCCATATATCCTTGCTAGAATGTCTCACATTCAGAAATAGGTTACTAGACTTTCAGAAATCCAAATTATGGTTAACTAAGATGACTTTAGAACTAAAATGTAAGCTCAGGTGTATTATAAAGGGAATATGTTCAACACTGAGGACTTGAAATGACATGTGAGTGGAAAGATGAAGCAAGGGACAAAAATGTTTTAGATACATGGTGCAGAGAAAATAATTCTCTTAAAACAGGCCCTAGGCTTTTTAGATTAATGGGAAGTACATTGCCAAAAACGATAGCTTAAACTTGTTACTAAAAGTCTCAGATAAAAACTTGCCATTCTGGCATCTATATTCCATTAGGGGACCTATTTTATTTTGTGATTTCTGATTTTAATTGGCAATCTCCGAAACAACTACTGCTCTCTGCCAAAATGTCTAGGTTTCTAAAATGTCTCCTTTCTAAAATACACGATACTATCAGCCTTCACAATTTGCCTTTGATACAAAAGAAACATATTGGAGAAAATCACTTTGTTCAATATTTCATCTTGTTGGTGAAAACTTTTTCTAAATAATGTATTGTTTGCATTTAAAGCAGCTTATAAAAATGACTTCTTTTTTCCTATGTAAACCACTTGGAAGAGGTACCATAATACATTGCAAATCACTTTTAAAGAATTTTAATTCCTTAGGTTTATTAGATCATTTTTCTTTTCACAATATGTTTGGGTCATCATGAGAGGACATAATAGAACTATGAAGAATGCAATTGAGATTTCTTTGGAAAGATATAAAAGTTGTTGATAAATCTATATCCTGGAATATACCAGCTCTGCCTTCTTAACATCTCGGGGCTTTCTGCCTATTACATTTGTCCTTTAACTTTCAAAGATAGGGTGTTCCGCACACAAAACGATGATAAATTAAAAGAACTCTTATCCTCGCTCTTCAGGCAGCAAAGGATAAGATGATGTAAGAATCTCAAAGATTAAAAAGCTTAAAAGCCACTGAACCAAATAAAATAAATGTTGACATTTAAATATATACCCATTTCCAAAAACATGCTAGAATACACCCAACTCCTGTAATACTATGAATTTTTAACTAACCACTGGATTTATATGATTGCAAATTCTTTTTGTAAAAAAAAAGGCATTCTTCACTTTATAAAAATCTTGTTTTAATGGATTAGAAATCCATATTTAGCTTAGCGATCCTTAGTTTCTAAGGACAAAAGTTTCAAAGGGAGTATCAGAAAAAAAAAAAAAAACTGATTGGCTATACTCTCCAGAAAATGGTAATAGTAACAAATGAAATATAATTTGACAGTTTAAATTAATCAGTATGTCCCTGTTTTGTCTTAATAGAGCAAATCCCCCTGGTTGAGTACTTAATTTACTCTCAGCAGCAAGCAGTGGGTAATGAAAGCAAGAGTCACTCACTAGTTGGTATAGAAGGTAGTGCAATTAAGGGTTGCTTATAACATTTCAAATTAGACCTGAATTGTGGAAGGGATTGCTGATTTAGACAAGTATAAATTTGGAAGGTCTGTGACTTCAGCATATCAAGTATGTGTGGCAGGCATTTTTGATTTCCCGACATTTCAAGGCAATAGTTTTTGTTGGCAATGTTAGTTTGCAAAGCACAGGGGTTGGTAATAAAAAGAATACTGATTGTATGCGTATACAAATAAGTTTGTTTTGTTTTGTTTTGTTTTTCCTTTTTTCCCAATCACTACATTTTCAACCACTGGAAAGGGCAAGAAGAAAGCAATCAATTAACAGAGAGAAAGTAAATTTATCCATTTTGCTTGGATATCAAGGGGATGGAATTAGACTCAGGGATTAGGCAAACAACATGAGATCATTTAGATTCTATTATGGGATTTATTTCAAAACATGAAATGTTCATACGGAAGTTACTGTATTTTGCGATTCATTTGCTCTTTGTAGAATCATTAGAAAATTTACTTTCTAATATATATGAGGAGATGAAATTTGTTCACGCCGGCACTTAGTGATAAATCTGGATTAAACATGCTTGTTAGGAGAATAAATGTTAGCAAAAGCAAGATACTTCATTTCGAACGGCTTACTCTGGCAATGTTTTACAACTTAGCACTGAATAAGGTTATATTAAGATAATTAGTAAGTTGGTACTGGTAAAATTTCTAAGAAATACTACAATTTCTGGAGGCTCATAATTATTGAGGATCGGAGAAGGAAACCTACTTGTTTGAGACGGTTGGTAAACACTTATTATAACAAACCAGGAGACGTCGATTGTTCAAACTCTTGTGTAAATTTTAGATGTACAAAGTGGAAAATGTATAATTTTCTATGTCAATTCCCAGTTAATAACATGTTGAATTATGGATTATTCAAAGCAAGGTAAAGAAATTTCCCCTAATCAGTACAGCTCTAATCTAGAACAATAAATGGTTATTGGAACCCAGGTACAATGCATAAAAATTGGATAAACTATAGAATGCTGGCTTACAAAAATAAGACTCTCAGTAAGATACAAGCATAACACAGCATACAGTATTGAAGGGAAATTAAAGAGGAGGAGAAAGCCAAGTGACTGAAGGCATTTCTAAATTAAAGATAAAGTTGCTATTTGATCTGAGAAGCAAAAGAATGTGTCAAATAATCTTTTTATGTTTCGATGTACATACACTTAAAATATAAGAATATAGGGGCACCTGGGTGGCTCAGTCGGTTGAGCGGCCGATTTCAGTGTAGGTACAAAAGGAAAGAAAGCTATAGGTATCAGTGAAATAGAGAGACATTTAGAAATTATACTCTTGGGGCGCCTGGGTGGCTCAGTTGGTTAAGCGGCCAGCTCAGGTCATGATCTCACCGTCTGTGAGTTTGAGCCCCGCGTTGGGCTCTGTGCTGATGGCTCGGAGCCTGGACCCTGCTTCAGATTCTGTGTCCTCCTTTCTCTCTGCCTTTCCCTTGCTCACGCTCTGTCTCTATGTCTCTCAAAAAATAAAATAAAAACGCTAAAAAATTAAAAAAATATATATAAGAGTATAGTTTCTTTTTTAACATTTATTTATTTTTGAGACATAGAGACAGAGCGTGAGCAGGAGAAAGGCAGAGAGAGAGGGAGACACAGAATCCGAAGCAGGCTCCAGGCTCTGAGCCATCAGCACAGAGCCTGACACGGGGCTCGAACTCACAGACCACGAGATCATGACCTGAGCTGGCCGCTTAACCAACTGAGCCACCCAGGTGCCCCAAGAGTATAAACATAAGAGACTCTCAAAGACTAAGAATAAACTGAGGGTGAGGGGGGTGAGAGGGGGTGATGGGCATTAAAAAAGGGCACATGTTGGGATGAACACTGGGTGTTTTATGTAAACCAATTTGAAAATAAACTATTTTAAATTAAAAAAAAAAAGAGTATAATTTCTAAATGTCTCTCTATTTCACTGATACCTATAGCTTTCTTTCCTTTTGTACCTACACTAATAGACAGTTGGATACTCACTATTCTGCATAATAATCACGTATCATTTTATTGTTTATTAGATGACCATGCTATGCAAAGCACTCAACATTAAAATCATTCGACAAATATTTATTAAGCATCTTTGTGTTTAAAGAAGTGAGTCCATCACATTCAACAAATATACAAAAATATTACACATCTATTGTTCACATAACCATGCATCGTTTTGGGACATTATTTAGTTATTAAAAACAAAAAACAAAAAAATAACAAACAAACAAACAAAAAAAAAAAAACAAGACAAACCCTTACTTCCTTGAAGTTAACATCCTAACAAGAGAACAATTAATAAACAATGAAAATAACTTGTAAATGTATGGTATCCTATACAGGGTTATGTGCTATGGACAATAAATGAAACACAAGAGTATCAGGAGTAAAGGTGTATATTTCTGTGGAGATGAAGGAGTGCAGTTCTAAACAGGGTAGTTAAGGTAGCTTCAAGGAGATATACTGATTTAAAGACAGAGAAGCAATTATTCAGGTATCTGGGTGGGGGGAGGATATTGCTTCTAGAAGAAAGTGCATCTGGTGTAAGAATCTTAAGGCAAGGCTAAGAGTGGATCTGAATGAATAAGGAAGAGTGTGTGGGGCTGAGGAGAGGGAAGCCGTGTAGACAGTATATATAGCAACTCACTCACAGACAGATGTAAAGACCTTTCATCTTACAGAGCCCTACGGAAGGTACTCTAGTGACCATTACATAAATTAGGGTTTCTGAAACTTGGCCTTGTTGATATTTGGGGCCAGATAATTCTTTGTTGTACAGGGCTGCCTGGCTCATTGTAGGATTCTTAAGCATTCATTCTATTTAACCTGTACTTTTAGAGGCCAGTAGTATCTACAAAGAAAACGACTCCAGATATTGCTAAACGTTCTTAGGGAGTGGGGGTGGACAAACAGAATTGCTCCTGGTTAAGAACCATTAATATAAATAAAAGCATAAAAGCTAACCAAAGCACAGAAATATTAAATAACTAATCCAGGGTCACCCAACTAGTAAATAGACCTGAGTCCAAATGCCAGATGTTTAATGATAAGATGCATTTATTCCATTGCTTGGCTGTACCGCTGATTTCTTTTCTGGTTCAATGGAATCAAAGACAGTGGAGTAGAGTCATAATGTTGTAAAAACTGTTGAGCAGTTTTTATCAGCATCGTATAAAGTAAAAATTAGCTTTAAGTGACCAGACAGGTTTGCTCTAAGGAGGTCCTGGAATTTAGCCAGAATATCAACTCTGAGTCAGTGTGAGAGCTCTGACAGGGGCGTGGACTATGGTGGTCTATGCCAACAGTTGTTCCATGGCAAACCCGAGTGGAGTAAGAGAAAAGGCTTTGATCTCTAGAAGTACAGTTTCCAGAGAAGCGGCAGAGCTGCGGGCAGATGGGAATCCGTAGTCTCCGAGTGACCAGGCTGGTTTGGGGCTTCAACAAAAGGCATTTGCCTTGAGTTTGAGCAGATATAAAAGAAAATGGCACTGTTATAAAGTGACAATAAGTGGGTCCTGGAATGCATATGGTCCGAACGAGAATATAATATGTTCATATAAAATGAAAATTATGCCAATGAGCTGATATCCCTGAGAAAAATATACACAGCGTAAATATAATACACACTATTACCGGCATATTTGTAGTTATGCTAATTATATGCACATGGCAAAAGCACTGTTAGTCATTAAGCGCATTGACTAACAGTGCTCACTGACTGAACGCACTTCTGTTTTCCTCTTCTCACTTGTACAGTTCACAGCTTATCCAGTTATCATACTTGCCACTATTAATTTACCTTCCTTAGGAGAAGTCATCAGAGGCTCTATGGTATATATCACCGCAATGCCTAGCATGACAGCTGACATTAAATAAAGTAAGAAAGCTTTGGCCGAATACATTAATGACGACCAAATAGGTTTTATGTTAGTTTAGATAAACAAGTGGAATCCTTTGAAAGCAACCTGTATGTTTATTATTGTTTTTCGATAAGTATTCAGAGTAAGGCAAATATAAAGAGATGCCTGGGTCGCTCAGTCAGTTAAGCATCCAACTTCGGCTCAGGTCATGATCTCCTCGTCCGTGGGGGTAAGCCCCACATTGGGATCTGCGTTGACAACTCCGAGTCTGGAGCTTGCTTTGGATTCTATGTCTCTCCCTGTTTCTCTCTCCCCACTCATGCTTTGTCTCTCTGTCTCTCTCTCTCTCTCAAAAATTAACAAACATTAAAAAAATTTAAAAAAATGAAAACAAAGAGTAAAGCAAGTATTCAGTTTTATGAATTAGTGAGTTTATGGAAGGAAACAAAATATTTACGTCATTGAATCTGTCTCTAGCACACAAACACACGCACCTTTGAGAATCTCGTGTCTTGAAAGAGTAAAGAATAGGAAGAAACTTAATTTTCTCTCCAAGCCTTATTTACTATCACTCAATTTATAAAAAGGATGAACTTTGAGTGGTTCTAAATGATTTTTTTTCAGGAGGCCTATCTCGATATTTGAAGATGAAATGAACTGTCTACAAATGGAGATTTTCTTTTATTTTTCCTTCATAGGCTTGGGATAAATGTAACGTTGTTAATAATGGAACTAATAATATGTAACTCAAGAGCACAATGTATGCCAAAGTTTCATTATTCTCATTGACAACATGAAATTTACTAAATTGTGTACCACAGACCTTATTACCTTTGCCAAAGAAATTACAATTACGTATCAAATGCATCCTAAGTCTATTTTTTTCACTACCTTCACCTTCTAAAACAATACTGCATTAGAGATACTTTTTAAAAAATATATAAAGCCTAATCCATTATTTTTAAATATCCGTGAGATATTTTATAATTTGAGTGAATAATTAATTCCCCTTTTTCTGTAGATGGACTTCAAGGTTGTATCTTTCTGTGTCTGTTTAAGGTAATTTCACTGGATGTGCTTTGGAAAGATAAAACTCAGTTCGTCTCTACGCAGGTCTTATGTTGCTTTTCAGAATGAACATTTCTATTTACTTTTTAAATTTTTTTTAATGTTTATTTGAGAGAAAGAGAGAGAGAGAGACAGAGCGCGAGTCGGGGAAGGGCAGAAAGAGAGGGAGACACAGAATCCAAAGCAGGCTTCAGGTTCTCAGCTGTCAGAACAGAGCCCCATGCGGGGGCTCAAACTCAAAACTGTGAGATCATGACCTGAGCCGAAGCCAGACGCTCAACCGACTGAGCCACCCAGGTGCCCCTGAACATTTCTATTTAAAAGAAAATCTGATAAAAATATTTTTAAAACCTCATCGATTGGTTAACTTGTATATTCAGTGTGAATGCAAATGCTTTTTAACTTTCTATCATTCAGAATTGTGTAATCTGTAGGCGTGCCTGGCTGGCTCAGTTGGTTAAGCAATCAATTCTTGATTTCAGCACAGGTCGTGTCCCCAGGGTCTTGGGATCGAGTCCCTTGTCGGGCTCCACACGGGTATGGAGGCTGTTTAAGATTCTCTTTCTTCCTCTCTCTCTGCCCCTCTCCTGCTTGTGCTCTCTCTCTCTCTCAAAAATAAATAAATAAACATTAAAAAAAAATGCGTAACTCCTAACCTTACACTAAATGCTAATTTAGATCTGTGTATTTAAGATACTACCTAATAAGCATAAGAAATCACTACTTTATTTGATATGCTTATTATTTACTTGAGCTCATGGAGACTCAAATCAAGTCTACATTTTCAAACTTCAGTTCAGTGAGCCTTGTTTCCGAATGAACCTGGAAGCACCATGCCCGAATCCCAATAAGTAATGTGATTAACACATTTCGCTAAATACGTTCAGAAGTACAATGTCCGCTTCCGTTCCACTGATGAGCGCCTGACCGTTTTCCACGCCACATTGCGACGAATTGAAGCGGCTCCTCCCACGGCCTGACATCTGTTCACATTTCACGTAATCGGGGAGCAGGACACTTCCCTGAAGTTATTAACAGCGCTTTCTTGTCTGCTGAAATATCAAAAGTGTTGATTCGGGGCTCTCTAATTCTGATTCTGGAACACCTATCTGAGTGATAAAACAGGACAAGGGCTCCAAGGATATATATTGAGGGAGAAAAGAGAATAGAAGGCATTCCGACAAAAAACTGGAGAATGCAGGAGAGAGAAAAAAAAATAACTTAATACCCTGTGGACACCATATATCACCCTCATTTTCGTTTTGTGAAATTGGCAGGTACAATATATGCCTGCAGCAGCAATGTCTTTTTTTTTTTTTTTTTTTCCTAGACAATCCGTGACAGCAGGGATAGGGACTCCCTACTCAGTGTAAGTAGCTGAGTGGGTACCTTGTGAAGCTAAGATTGCAAAGACACCTGGCATTGAATCTAAGGGACTGTTCTGATCCCCGAAGATTGCTCTGTTTATTACAAACTTTGAAGATTCTTTTCTGTTCTTTCTGACTAGAGTGTGAAAATATCCATTACTGACCTTCCCTGCCTATACAGAAATCCTCAATCAGGCAGTTTTCAGAAGACTGAGCAGTATCCATGGTGAAAAAGAGAAAGAATTAGGGTGAGAATAGCAGTGAAAACATCAAGAGGAACTTGTTCTTAAATGAGCTAAAAATGTTCAAATTGTTTTCTCAGTCCCTTTTGTTTGTTATTTTTCCTTTCCTATCTGCAATGGGATTCCAAAAGGCTTGCTTTATAAATACATTTATACAGAACAAAAGTTATTATTTTTGACTGAAAATTATAGTTACTACTGAAAATTTGAGGAGTTTGCTTATTATTATTATCATTATTGTTTGGATAGCTATCTCAAAGCTGATTCCTATTTTAAAAAATAGAGACTTCAATCTTCTTTGGGCATGATGTGGATTTCTCGTAAGGTCTATCCAGAATGTTCTGATAAAGGTGACAACGCTGATTAACTGCTTCAGTTCTCCCACAACCGAGGAACTGTAGGACAGGCTCTTCCTTACCTAAGCACAGTGATGGGCATCATGAACTGAGTTGTGTCCCCCAAAATTCATATTTTGAAACCCTAACTCTCAATATGGTCCTATGGGCCCTATATTTGGACATAGAACCTAAAAGGAGATAATTAAGGTTAAATGAGTTCACAGGAGTGGGCATTAATGCAGTAATTCAGAATATTCTCTCTCTCTCCATACACACACAAAGTAAAGGCCATGCGAGGACACAGAAATCTGTGGTTTACAAGCCAGGAAGGGAGTTCTCAGCACAATAATGGCCTTCTAGTCCCCCAAACCGTGAGAAAGTAAACATCTGTTGTTTCAGCTACTCAGTCCATGATGCTTTGTTATGGCAGCCTGAGCAGACTACACAAGGAGGAACGCAGTAGACTGGTAACCTCAGCTGTGACTAGAAGGGCCATTCGTTTGCACCTGCAACAGGTTCAAAAATAGGGGTTCAGTGTTGGTTTTATGAAAGAAGCAAACCATTAGGCTTCTCTGGACTTGATTTCATTCTAAAATATGAAGTGACTGTGTTCTAACATTTGTAAGTCCTTTTTACTTGTAAAATTCTAGAGATGTAGGATCAAGCATTTAACTTAAATGTTTCTGTCCTTTGAACAGGATTTGACCAAAAGAATGGACTTGAAATAGGGAGTCAGTGGGATTCCAAGTCTAATTGTAACATTTCTTAGCTTCGTTTTAGACAAGTAATATAAAGAAGCAAAACTATCAAATTTGAGAAAGCATATTTATTTCCTAATGTAGCTGAAAAAATCATCACAAATGTGGTAGCTTAAAACAGCAATTTATTCTCATACTTTTGGTGGTTAGAAGTCCAAAGTCAAGGTTTTCGGCATAATTGTGTTTCCTCTGAAGGATCTAAAGGAGAAGCTTTCTTTGTCTCTTCCAACTTCTGGTGGCTCTACGTGTTCCTTGCCTTGTGGATGTGTCACTACACTTTTCGCTTCTGTCTTCACAAGACCTTCTTTTTGTGTCTCTTATTAGAGTATTTGTCATTGGATTTATAGCCCACCCTGATCATCCAGAATGGTATCATTTGGAGATCCCTAATTATATCTTCCAAGTTCCTTTTTCCAATTAAGGTCCTTTTCTCAAATGTCCAGCATGGACATTCTTCTCAAATGCCACCATTCAGCCCCCCACGCCACTGAAACAGGGAAAAATAAACCTTCCTCATATAAAGAATTAGATTTTAAAATAAGCATTGAGACGTGATGCTCTATGGTAACATTTTAAGTCATATTTAATTAAAAGTGTTTTATTACTAGCTAGTAAAATGGTAAATGTTTTCCTAGAAAAAAAAAAAACCAAAAACTTAAAAAGTAAACTTTTAACTGGAGAAATTTCCAGAAATAGGGACCTTCTAAAAATTGAGAATGATGCCTAGGATATTAAAGTCCATTGAAATCTCTAAAATCAAAAGTATGTTTTGATATATTTTTGTTCTAGTCTGAGATTTAGTCTCTTTTCTTTTTTCTATTTTTTTTTTATTTTCACTTTACTATGTGTTTATTGGGACATAACCCCATCAAACAGTGTTGCTTTACAACATGTTTTTAAATGTCATATGGTTTCACAGATATTTTTATTTGCTTATTTATTTATTTATTGTTTTAATTTGACAAATTGGTTTCCATAATTTGCATTTGAAGCAACAAATACACATCTCACATTGGAAGTTTTGACATTTAATTTTTACCACTATTATTTTTTTTTCTAAATTTTTGCCTCAATAGTGAAGGACAGAGAATTTGCAGTTTCCCAGGTAAGATCAGAGGGACCCATTAACTAAGTAGATTGAGATGTTCACCCTGAAACATTTGTTTGGGGGAAACATTGACAAAACTAAGTAAAATGTTGTGTTATCAAAATTCAGCTTCCTTGGTGTATATACAGGCGTTTATTTTATTAAGTTTATTAACTTTAAAATGTATAATTAAACTTCACAAACTTGTTTTTTTTTGTCTTGTTTTTCTTTTTCTTTTTTTTTTTTTTAAACACCATTTAGGACAGATGAAATGAGAGTAAATATATTTGAAGTTCGGGGACAGACACTATAGATGCCTTGATTTAGGTAGTGATTAAGGCAATGCTTTTACATTCTGAGGGTTAGATGAGGGGAAAAGGCATTTCTCTGTGCTTCTCCATCTCCTCTTTTTTGTTGTCCATTTTTTCGATCTTGGAACTGTACTATATATAAATTCTGTATGATATATTTTACTAACTATTTTTTCAATGTATGGAGCTAAAGATAAGTTATCTATGGTTTTATCCTCCTGAAATCCATATCAGTACTTAAATATGTTTCAGAAAAATTCTATAATAAGCAGTTTACTTCTTTCTGATCACTTTTATAAGTGCATATCTTATAATAGTCCAGGTTTTAATTCGATTTTTCTACAATGCCATATTAGAATTTCATCAATCCAGAGGACTTTTTGAAAGTAATTGTTTCCAAATATTTTCAAAATGTAACCACAGAATAACATTTCATTTAAGCTATCAGTTCAACTCTGATATAGAGTTCAAACACATAAGAATATTTTGACTCTACAATATTCCCTTCTCTACCCCACTTCGATCATAGTTAATTCTCTAATTAGAAAAGGAAACCGTCAGTCTGTAGGTATCTTAGTCATCTCAGCTGCCATTACAAAATACCATACACTGGATGGCTTAAACAATGTATTTGTTTTCTTATAATTCTGAGGTCAAGATGTCCAAGATGATGGCAACTAGTTGATTCAATTCCTAGTTAAAAGCTGAGGATCATCTGCCTTCTGTGTCCCCAAATGTAGGAGCTGGGGAGCCTGGTGTCTCCTTTTCATAGAAATGCATGAGCCCTGCCAGATAAGGAGTCTCAACCTATGACCTCATTTAACCTTTGCCACTTCCTCGCAGCACCTATTTCCAAGTACAGTTACATTGGGGATTAGGGACTCAACATATGGATTTTGAGGAGACACATTCAGTCCACAACATTGAGTTAATTAATATTGTACAGACCAAGTGAAAAGTCAGAATCATATTTTCCCAAAAATCTTGGCCCTGCCTTCAGTGATTATATAAATTGGGGGTAGGGAACAGATGGGGAAAATGAAAATGATTATAGATGCTTAAATGCGTTGCACTGTGTTATAAACATTCACAAATTAAGAAAATAAACTGTGTAATTCAAACAAAATAGGACCCTTATGCAGGTCGTAATTACGTCTATACCTTCTTGTCAGAGCTAGTGTTTTTAATTTGGTAATTTGAAAATACAGCATTGTCCACAATGATAAAAAACAAAAGCTATTGGATGATTCCTGGTTAATTTGAATAGTTTGTTTCAGGATATGAAAGGCAGGATAAAACTGTGGAAAGATCATTATCATGCAATTCAAAAAACTGGGCAAGTTTCCTAAAGATTTTCATAGTCTCTTCATTTATAAGATAGGAATCAAAATATTTGCTCTACCTACCAAGTGTTGTGACAAACAAAAATGCTTCAAGTGGAAATTTTTAAAAATCTACCTGTCTATACAAATGTAAAGTTATATATCAAAGTGCTTAAATGCTGAAGTTGTGCTCAATTAATTCTTGCTGAAACCATTATAACGTACTTTAAAATTTTTATATCTAAGTCTAGAATTTCTGAATATCTGTCAAAAGAAAAAGTTGAGGGGAAATTCTGTGATTACTCAATAGTGCTGTGAAGCAGGATAATGAGATTAGGACTAATGAAACAGACTTGCCACGCCCAAGGAGTCTTAAGTAGAGATAGTTGATACAAAGCTGGGGGGGGGGCGTTAATAAAAATTTCCCAGAAGATAGTCTAGAATGAGAGAGAGAAACAGGGGAGGGGAAAGATGAGAGGGGAAATTAGAAAATCTAGGATGGAAATCTGGGACCTGCCTACATTTGAAGAGCATGGGAAATAGCATAAGCAGTTAAAAGTCAGGATCATCAGAATACATGAAGAGTGTGCCATGACAAGGTAGACAAATGCTTCAGGGAGGGTAGCATAGACTGGCAAAAAAGTTTAGTCACCATCTGTCACCCTATGACGTTACTACAATATTATTACCTACATTCCCTATGCTGTCCCTTTCGTCTTTGTGACTTATAACTGGAAATTTAAACCCCTTCATCTGTTTTGTCCATCTTTCCACCCACCTCCTCTAGGCAAGCACCGTGTTGTTCTCTGTATTTGAATGATTTTTGTTTGTTCATTTGTTTTTTTCGATTCCGCAGATAAGTGAAATCATATTGTATTTGTCTTTCTCACTCTTAACTTAAATAGGAGAGTCATAAAATCATATAATCTTATATAAGATTATAAGTGTGTTAACATCAAGGGAATAATTTTATGTGTTGTAATATAATTTCATCAAGATAATCATTTAAAAGTATAAAGTAATACAGACTGACTGTAGAAACTTTGTCAACAAAACTTTAGATACTTTCTTTGAAAATACTGTATCATGTTATATTTGGCATATTTTCCAGTGTAGGAAACTGGGTTATGTCTTTGCATAAAGGTTGAGTACCAACTGAAAAAAAAATCAGTAAAGCGTTAAAAAAAATATTCTTTGATCGAGCCAAATCAATTTAAGATGATTTAAATTAATATGAAAGAAAGCACGAGTGTCAAATCTGACTAGCTATTTTAAACTATTGCTTCTAATTAGACTTTCAACTCTCAGAACATGAAATATATATTTTCCACATTTGTTTATGTGTGTATATCGTTGTTTCATTAATTAAGCTTCATCATGGATACAGAGAAGGCAATGAGTTGATGAGGGCCCAGACAGAAATGACAGTAGAAGTGACATGAGACAAAGTTAGAAACATGCTTTTAGAGGGGAAAAAATGTGGTGACATGGGTGACAGATGAGATACATCGCATGGAGAAAGAAGAATAAAAATGGCTAATGATTTCATATTAGGAAATTTAAAGGAAAAAAAAAGACACTTGCATAGAAATAAATGGGAAACCTTGGAAGGACTGGGAAAATGGAAGGGTCATTTGATGAGCTAATTTTGGACACATGAAGCTTGAGAATAAAAAATACGAATATCAATCTATGGGTGATTTCTCTACAAGTGGTGAGAATGAAAAATTTAAGGGTTGGGGCGCCTGGGTGGCTCAGTCGCTAAGAGTCCGACATCAGCTCAGATCATGACCTCCCGGTCTGTGAGTTCGAGCCCCGCCTCGGGCTCTGTGCTGATGTCTCAGAGCCTGGAGCCTGCTTTGGATTCTGTGTCTCCCTCTCTCTCTGCCCCTCCCCTGCTCACACTCTGTTTCTATGTCTCTCAAAAATAAATAAACGTTAAAAAAAATTAAAAAAAAGCTAAGGTCTGAGGATAGATTTACTAAAGTAGACAAGGTTTTATTACATGTAATTATAACAGAATAAAATGATAATTTACTCTATATAATAAATACCCTAGAAATGTTATTGCCCAACTTATTAAGAGGCAACATACTTAGCATAAGCATCAACCTAAGCAAATAAAGACAAATTGCCTTTTATTGAAGACCGGCCATGATTATCCCTGTTTCACAAAGGAGGAAATTAAGGCCCCAACTCTTTACAGAAACACCCAAGGTCAAAATTCTTGTCATAGGTGAAATTAGAACTGAGTCCAGATCTGCTTGACCTGAAAGCCTAAGGCCCTTCCGCCGACCAAAAAAGAAAAAAAAAATGACCCATAACATGTAGAGGAAGAAGCTGGAATTCTGAGACTGCTTCTTAGTGACAGGAAGGTCGAAATTAGAAAATTTTTTTTTCATATGTGTAAATGTAAATGAAGACTGTGTTTCTCTTCTTTAATCGTAGCCACTCTTTCAGTTAAATTTATCGCCTAGAGATCCCTTCTGTAAGTAATCCATCACAAAAGATAACTTTTCTCATACTATGAAATGGGTGCATTTTGGCCCCCAAACAATAAATAAACTTAAGGATAAATTAAGCTAATCTTCTTGTTCAAGAATTTGAGACATCATAAATATAATTATTAGAATCCCTTGATTTATAACAGAAATTCTCAGTTTATTCTGTTTTCAATTCCTTTCAATTTAGTAAGGGAAAATGCTCTTTGATATTTAGTAAAATTAGAAAAATATTAAAAGCCATCATGACACTTTCATCAGTAATATAGATTGTCCTAACATTATCCTATGCAATTGTACACATAATCTCACTCACTTAATAGGACATTCTTGACAAATGTGTGCATCAAGCCTTATTTTATTTTTTTGTACGCACAAAAGCATTTCTTGATATAGGTTTAACAGAACTATGTGAAAGTATTTTCTTACTGGTCAAAAGGAGATTTAAAAGGGGCACCTGGATGGCTCAGTTGGTTGAGTATCCACATTTTGAGTTTGGCTCAATCATGATGTCACAGTTCATGAGACTGAACCCCACACGGGGCTCTACACTGACAGTGTGGAACCTGCTTGGGACTCTCTTTCTTTCTTCCTTTCCCTCTGCCCCTGTCCCCCACTCTCTTTCTCTCTCTAAAATAAATAAAAAATATTTAAATATATGTATCTATAGATAGATAGATAGATAGAAAGACAAAAATAGTAGCCTATGACTGTAGAATTGTTTTCCTTAGATTTTAATTGTGTTACATAGTTTTTTTGCTCTTGTACTAAGAATAGCCTTGTAGCATACTTCCTTACATTACCTATATGGAACCAGCAATTATCAGTAAATACCACTATTTTTATCCTCATTTCCATACTTCTTCCCAAAACAAATAATCCTTTTCCAATACAAAATGGCATCAATACCTAATACATCACATTTTTTATGGCATAAGTTAATTCCATGAAAAAGAAAAAAACACCCTGGTTATAATTATTTCAGGTTAATCCGTCATCCCAGATCATCTCCCTCACTCAGATGATCTTCACTAAATGTATTTAACTTTATAACCTGACCAATCACAGAAGAAAACAATACAGGTATCATGCTTTTAAACATTTTAAGTGAGATATCCATGCCTGTACTGAGAGGCTTTTATTGAGAGTCAGAAATTCACTTCAACTAAATCTTAGGAAAAGAAAGGAAAAGAGAGAGAGAGAAAGAGAGAGAGAGAGAGAGAGAGAGAGAGAATTTCTTTTTGTATGCAACTGGGAAGTTCCTTAGGATAAACCCTGCCCAGCTGGATCCAGATGTCCCCTAAAAGTCAGGATCCCCCTGCTCTAGCTCTCCCTTCAGTTTCCTCGCTTCCAGACTGGTTCTTCTAAAAAGAAAACAAACACGGTCACCAGAAAACTGAAATCTATAATTTAGCACCTGGTCAAGACTATTGGAAGGCTATGAAAGAAAAATATCCAACAATATCACCCAAAGTTTGGGGGAAGGTTCTCATTAACTTGGATTAGATAACAGGTCTACTACCAAACCATTACTGCTTTCATCTGAGATAACAAAAACAGGAGTACAGTACAGTCAGTTTGATTTAACTACAATTATAAGTAACATATTGTGCAATTATTCAGTTTAATGTGAACAAAAACAGTCTTGCATTATTATCTTTTTTCCTGGAAAATGCAAATGCTTGCTTATAAAACCAATAATCTACCTTTCACCTAGTTTTGTCTGTTAGAAAATTCATAGCCAAAATGAGTGGCCAGTAAAATACTGAGCTTATTTCAGACATTAAGTAACTGCTGTTTTTAAATCAGGGTTTTTCAAACTTGGCTGCCCTCTGAAATCTTCTGAGGACCTTTTAATTCCTGCTTCCTAGGTTCCAAACCCGAGGGATTCTGATTTAATGGGTCTGGAGTTTTGACCTGGACTTAAGGAGTTTAAAATCTTCAGGTGATTCTAAAGAATAGGTAAATCTGAGAACCTTGGTTTGATGGTCTTCAAGGTTTTCATCTCAAATGCATTCAAAAGTCTTTCGAATAAAGGTCAACATAGCTTATACCCCATATTTCAAAAACAGCTTCTCTTAATTGATTAGGAAGCATATATTAAGGTAGACTTTTTTATTCTTCCACCGAATCCTTGTTTACTGGTACTGTATCATTTATTATATCATATCCCAACTCTTGTTTCTCTCTTTTACACCAAACTGAGAGTACCCAGTTGTGCTCCGTGCTTTGTATGTCTGATAGTTCTAACGTCTACTATAGTGTTTGTTATGTGGATGGTGCTTTATAAATGTTAAATGCCCCAATTAAGACCATCTGTATTTTATATCTTTGTATTAAATGCCTATCAAATAATAAATTGTTACTTCGGCAAAACTACGTTGAGAAAAGAAAATCCACTACCCCCCCGCCATACACTAGAAAAAAAACTTAAGATAATTCAAACTATTCTAAATCACGTGTTGAAGACCTTAAAATGCATGCTGCAATACAAAATAATAAGTGGGAAAATTAAAGTTTTATATTAACACTCTTGGTGGTTAAAGGGTGTTACATGCACAGAATTTAAGTCCAGTAGAGTGTTTAGGAGACAATTGACTAAAACATACTGAAGGTTTTATTTTTATCCTTGCCAACTTGGAATTGGTTTAATATTTTGAACATGACATGAATATAGTTGGCTTTCTTCTGAATGATATTTGAAGTTCCATGGTACATAAAATACTGGCTGCACTAAAATGCTCTTCTGATATCTTAAAGCAAAGTTTCCCCCTCCTTTATTTCCCTGTTTTCCTTTCTGAAACTATTGTTTTTTTCCTTAGAATAAAAGGTTAGAGGAAAACTAACATATATTGTATTTATAGATTTCTAGGTTCTTGAGTCACTTTAATCATGATTTACTCATTTAACAAATGTTTATTAACCATTATGTTCAAGGTATTGTGTTACTTTGAATTTTTAAATTTAGTTTTAATAGTCCTGTAGATTGCTACATCATTTTACTGTTATAAAGAAAAGGTGGGGGGCGCCTGGGTGGCTCTGGCAGTTAAGTGACTGACTTTAGCTCAGGTCATGATCTTGCAGTCTCTTGGTTGGACTCCTGTGTCAGGCTATGTGCTGACAGCTCAGAGCCTCGAGCCTGCTTCAGATTCTGTGTCTCCCCCTCTCTCTGACTCTCTCCTGCTCACTCACTCTTTCTCTTTCTCTCTCTCTGAGAAATAAATAAATATTAAAACAAAACGGAAAAGTTGGAAGCATAAAACAAATAAAAGACTTGCCCGATGATGGGGGAGGTCATCAAGAGGACATGACTGACTGTTGAACTGTGAGCTGGAATATTGGTAGGCTCCTCACTCTCACATGGGGCCGTGCACTTCGTTAGCCTTCCCATTTAGAAGCTGCCTCTAGGACATAACCTTGAGACAGTGAGGTGGTATGGAGACTATCTGCAGAGTATATGTGACTGAAGCAAGATAAGTCTTCTATATAAATGAAGATTTGGCTGGCAGTTGTGCAGAGATCTACCAGTCTTGAGGCCACAGAGGTCATGGCTGGTTTGTAAATTCCCTTGCTTATTAAGCCAGTCACCCACCAATCTGAGTGGCCTCTGGTCTCTCCCTGCCCTCGGGCTAGTTTCCGATTTGACCCTGGAAGCTCCCCAGGAGAAGGTTGCAAACCAACACCTGATATTACACAACTAGTAAGTGTTCAGAAGCATTTAACCCAAATACTTCTTAGTCAGAAACACATATTCTTTCTGTATCACCACAAATCAAATTGTTAATATTTAACAACTATTAGAGGCCTGCTTTCATGAAAGAAAGAATCTATAAGATTCTTTTGTGGGTTAAGTGAAATTTGGATTTTTCATGTGTCAAAGGCAAAAACTAAACCACAACTTTGGTGAATGCAGTGCATATAAGAGGCCTCTGATTTGGCTCCATCCTACCCCTGGGGCAGCCTTGCTCCTGGCTTAGGTGCCTAAGTTGGTTTTGTAACTGAACCGATGTGAGTTCACCCCTTGGTGAGTTGAGTCAGAAACTGCATCATGTTGAGTTGTTGCACGAAGAAAATTTTATTTGCAGCACATAAGGAGGTCACAGGAAATGGCTTCCAAAGCGATGACTTCCTGAGCAAGGGTGGATGGATACCTTTTATTTAGGGTTAGGATGAATATTTATATAGAGAATCCTTGTCATGGGATATAGAGGCAGGGCATGCTCCTGAAGGAAACATGCCTATAAGCACATTGTATGTTTGTAAATGAGGCTGAAGCTCCTCCTTGGGTGGAGATTTTAGTATCATAATGAAGTAAAGGCAGTCGTCAGTCACTTTAGAGGTCACTCCGTGGTGTGCACAGGCTCACCAGTCAGGGGTTAAGCTCGAACTCGTCTGGGTGATCAGGGTGGTCTGGATGGGCTGGAGGTCTCCTTAGGGCAGTCCCATTCTTCAGTAGTTTGTTTTCCATTTTCCCGAGTTAAGAGATAAATTGGAAAGTAGAGCTTAGGGAAAATTGTGGGACAAAGTTCAGTGGGAAGGAAAGGTCAGGTCTTAGGGTCTAGCTGGTGACAGTTTTGTGTCACAGGCACAAATCATAGTAAGGACAATTCATGATGAGGAGACCTGCTGAAAACTCACAACCCCGAGATTTCTTTCTCCCTCTACCATTTATTTAGTTATAAAATCAACTTTTTATCACTGGTATCTACAGAAAGATTTAATGGGTCGATTCCTGATTGTGAGCTTATATCTTCAAGACAATTGCTTGAATCATGACAAATTTACTTGAGAGTGACAAGATATTTTTAAAACACATAGAAAATCAATTATTGTGATATGATTCTTTTTAATTTTTAAGCATTTACAACAAGGGCTTGTTTTGTCTGTCAGGGGACATTGGACAATGTTTAGAGACATTTTTGGTTGTCCTGACTTGGAACTGGATGTTACCATAATCTAGTAAATAACACCAAAAAAAATCTAGTAGCCAGGTGTGCTGTAAACCACCCTTCAATGCCCACAGAAGCCTCTTAAAACAAAACAAAACAAAATTGACAGTCCAGTATGTCAATGGCTCTAAGTTGAGAAATCTTGCTCTCTATATATTTGTATCATCAAACCCAATACTATAACCTAAATTAATTGCTTATCTCCTCATTAGGTGCTGTACATGGTGAATTAAAGAGAAGGATAAACTTTTTGGAACTTACAATCACTGACACACAACCTCGACTTAAAATATTCAAGACCAATAGTACCTTTGGTAAGCATTTTCTTAAAATGTTGAAACAAGAATTGTGCCTTAAAAATAGGTATCTAGCCGTGTACTAATGCAAAGTCCTGGAAGTTTGGTCTTAAGGAAAAAAAAATAAATTTCATGGTAATTCTTCTATGAAAGTTTCTGGAAATGACTTCAGGAAGACTTTTGATGTACGTGTTTTGTCGGATGGCTACTCAAGATAAGTCAAAGCCCAGGAAGTAACTTTTATCCTGACTAGAATATTCAGAAGTATTGGTGCTTGAAGATGGAAAGTACAATTGGGAATTATTAAAGCTCTTACTGAGTTACTAAAATGAGATACATTAAAAAATTAACACTGATTGGATATTACGTGTATTACTTCATTTCATTCCCACAATGACACTATAAATATGTATTAATAGCTCTGTTTTATCCGTTAGGTTATCAACTAGTCCACTGTCATTGAGCTGGAAGGTTGTGGAGTGGGGGCTAGAACCTAGATCTTCCTACCCCGAGGCCGTGTTCATTATCCCCATGTTATTCTCTTTCATTGCGTATTTAAAGAATAATAACAAGAGATTGACTAGTCACAAGTAAACACTGCCCCCCCAAAACAACAGCAGAATGCATTTTTCTTACTTGTAACATTTGTAACCTGGATATCTAAGTACTTACTTTTTTGATCATCATTTCAGTAAAATGACAGAGGCTTTAATGCTCCTTTTAAGTCAAAAGGGATGTTTTCCACAGCAGGTGTTCCCCATTTATATGGACTTAACATGCTTCTGCCCTGACAGTTAAAAAGGGGGAAAAGACAGACCTGTAAAAAGCAAAACTCATTTGTCGCTTACCACCTGAGGGGGGAAAGATACCACCTGTTCTTTACATTCTCTGAAGTAAAAAAAAAAAAAAAAAAAAAAAATAACATAAGTAAGTCACTTTAAACTTAGACCTTCACATCTGACCATCTAACTATGTCTCTTTCTTAAGAGTACACAAAGAGAGTGTTTCTGATACATCAGAAGGTTAAATTTGGAAATAACGGCTTTGATGTGAAAGTATTAAGCTCTTCTCCATAAAATTTTCAGTTTAAAATCCCTGCTTCAATATTCAAACCCAACTCTTATCTTTTGAAACATTTATCTGTAAGCCAGTTTCAGTGGGCTGCAGAAACTACTTCATGCTTTACCACTACTTCTTTTAATCCTCTCAATAATTTATTCAAGTAATGAAATATCAAAATAGAAAACTCTCAAAATTTAGAAAACCAAAAAGAGAAAAAAATTGAAATACCTGAAGATTTATAACACCAAAGATAAACACTGTAAACACTATTCCAAATAGCCTTCTGGGATGTGATGTATAAAACATTTAAAGTTTCTCATTATGGACTCTCACTAAAATATATTGTCAATAAATTGCTAAATCAATCAACAGATATGTACTATATCATTTTTGTAGGGCCTAATAATTTCTTCATAACTAATATATTATACTAATCCTGATTTTTGAATGTTTAATTTCCATTAAAATGTTTTAATGAACACTTTATTTTATCCATCTTTGCAAATATTTCCTGAAGATAGTTGAATAAACTGGAGTTGTTGGAGAAAAGTATGCATTTTTACTGATATTGACTAGTTATATATCAGAAATTTATACAAAGGTCTCTACTTTCCATTTGGGAATTTAAATATCTGCTTATCAACACCTCACTGTCACTTAGTATTTATTTATTATTGCTTATTAATATGGTGGTTAATTTCAAATTTGTTGAGTAATAGTGATGCTAAACTTTTCTTTATCATTTCTATTTATTTATTACCAGTTTGAATTATATTTTCCTACTAATAGTTTGAATCTTATTTGTAAGATTTCTTGGGAAATATATAAAATATTAATTGTAAATTTTGGTAGTTATAATTTATTTATTGCACAAATACATATTAGTATTCACTACAAGGTACATAGTGTTCTAATGACACAGCACAATAGATAGGGAAAGCTAACATGATCAGATTCTCACTGATCTCCGTCTGGGGGCTGGTTACTAATTAAATAATCACATAAAATAAATGCAAAGTTATAGATGTTTTGATGGAAGATATTGCTGACTTGTGAAAATCTAGTACGTAGACTGGGTTAACCCGGTCTAAGACCTTTCAGAGAAATGATGCTTAGCATGATGGTGGCTTGGTAAGCATTTCTGGGGGACTGGTCAACCCTAAACCATAGGTTTCTGAGATTAACTCAAGTTGCCTGCTGACAGTCCAGGGAAAACAGATATACATGGCAACACCAGGGTGAAAGTACATCTAGGAAACTCTAGACTTTACCAAAGGCTTTAATATTGCTTTCCCCTAGAAACCGCTATAAGAGCTAGTAATTAACACCAATTTGTAAGCTTCTTTGGCACCAATTTATAAATTAAATTAAAAAAAATCTTGCTGATGGTATTGACAGTGTGGATATCTTTGGAAGCACAGTAAGTAGTTCAGTACAACGGGCTACAAGCCATGCATTAACAAAACCATTGGGAAGGCTGACTTTCACTCTCTGGTTGACAAACTCAACATGTTTAAAACAAAAGTATCTCTGCTGCAACAAGCTTTCTTATAGGGAAAAGAGACATGATTAACTAAGGGTAAGTTGAATAGTTAATAGGGTATAATATTTGCCTTGAGTTCTGATAGGTTAATATTTAGGATAACATCAGTTTATTTGTTCACTCAACTAACAGGTTTATTGTTTGCATAATTTTACAGTCTAAAGTAGCTGACAGAGATTAAAGCAATTGTTTTTTTTTCTGCATAGCTGAAATTTATTTAGCTTTCAGGAATCATTTTTACAGAATTGGACATCCATTCTTGCCAATTTCAGGTAGTGTTTGATGACTTTTAACTCTACTCTTTTCTTTCTTCCCAGGAAAATCTAAACACACAAATAGGCTTACATATCATCCATGGTATGCTGGTAAATGCTTAACAACCATGTCTCTGAAGTGGGGCGGGAGAAAGATACCCATTTGGAAGGTTTCCAAGTTCATGGTACAAATGCTCTCATGGTGGCCAAATTCAAGTTTTCAATCTGACATCATTGAATGTGGAGTTGGAAAGAAATCACCACAGTCAGCTCTAAATGAGCTGGTTTGAATTGGTTCCAGTACACCACTCTTCATAGTCCTGGACGTGATGGGTTCTTGTGGTTTGAGTACTTTTTTGTCCTCGCTGGCCTCTGCTAAGGTCTAGGTTTTTCAACATGATACTGAGAATTGGCTTTCATCTTTATCATGGGCAGTCCTAGTTAGTGCTTTATCAAATCTTATGGAACAGGCAAAGCATGATGACTGTTCTGGAAATAACTCAAATATCCCCTTGGATGACTCTGCCCCAAACTTGGCTCCATGGCTTTTGTAGCTCCTGCCATGGAATCCATAATCCTCACAACAATTTCATGGCAGCTGGGTTACTATTTCTCTCAGAGACTTGTATCCTGGAAATTTTTGGATATTACGCATGTCTCACATGAGCTAAAGGAGATTTGGAATGCAGGGAGTCTATACCAGACGCTCATCGACTAAACAGGCCACATTGCCATTTCTACTTTATGGCAGCTGTGTTGGCCACAGGCATGCTGCATGTATTTATCCATTTCCAGAGTTCCAGAGGATGGGTAGCCCAAAAGTCCTCTATTTTTTCAGGTCCCAAATCTAGCAGTTGATTTCGAGAGAGGTCATCTCCACTAACATGCCTGGATTTTAGCCCTAATGGTGGCTGGGAAACATGAGAGCAGAGCCTGCACCAGCATCTAAACTCTATGTTCTGTTTTACTAATCATCTCGAAGTTCCCAATCCCAGAGGAGTGTTATCTCTTCCCTGTTTTCAGGACGACAGCTCTAATTTAATTGTTGCATTATTTGTGATCCATGGATATTAACTCTAGTTCTTTAGAGTTCCAAATTTATCTCACGATAAGGAAATCCTGATATTTAGAATTCTATTTTAGAAAAAAAACGTTGTTCTCCCCTCTCAATTGCCTAGCTTTTGAGAATCAAAAGCACATTTGATTTTGCATTACTGTTTCACAATAATTTAAAATACTTACATTTATAAAACAGAGCTGAGTGATAATATTTTTTTTCATTATTTACCTTCTTTCCTCCTAAGGCAGTGAATGTCACTATATCATTGAAGCGTGGGACTAAAGACAAACAGCACAAGTTAATATCCCCTCCATCATACTAAAATGTGTTCCTAAGGATAATCAAATACTGAGGATACAGTGATGAGCAAGGTAGACATGACCCCTGCTTATATAGAAGCTAGTCAAATTGGAATATAGACCAGTTTCTTAAAAAAAAAAATACAACATGCTATGATATGTGCTAAGATGAGAAGAGTGCTGGGTTCTGGGTGAGCCTATAAGCAGCACCCTGGACCTAAGCTTATGTAGTCACCAAACAATTCTATCAAGAACTGATGAAGGACTCTAATAAATTGTCTCAAGTTAGTGTACAGATTAGTGTACATCAGATGTCATCCAAATTTCTGAAACAGGTACTATATACATGGCTGTATTGGCCAAAAGGAAGGACCAATTGAGTTTTCTTTCTTTCGTTTCTTTTTCTTTATTTCTCTCCTTCTCCCTTTCTCTTTTTCTTTCTTTCTTTCTTTCTTTCTTTCTTTCTTTCTTTCTTTCTTTCTTTCTTTCTTTCTTTCTTTCTTTCTTTCTTCCTTCCTTCCTTCCTTCCTTCCTTCCTTCCTTCCTTCCTTCCTTCCTTCCTTCCTTTCTTTCTTTCTTTCTTTCTTTCTTTCTTTCTTTCTTTCTTTCTTTCTCTCTTTTTCTTATTTGTCTTAGAGAGAAAGAGAGAGAGAGAAACAGAGAGAGAGAGAGAGAGAGAGAGAGAGAGAGAGAGAGAGAGAAACTTAAGCAGTCTGGCACAGAGCCAGAAACGGGGCTCAGTCTCATGACCCTAGGATCGTGACCTGAGCCAAAATCAAGAGTGGGATGCTCAATCGACTAAGACACTTGGGCGCCCTCTATTGAGTTTTCTATTGTGGAGACAGGTCTTGGCTACTGTAGAAAACTGAGAGACACGGGAATGGGGACTAGAAACTCCATTTGTTATGAAATAATAATAATAATAATAATAATAATAATAATAATAATAATGAGCTATAATCATTGCCTAACATGTTGAAAATATGAAATTTATATAATATCGTTCGCTTCTCTGATGTCTTCTAAATCCTCCCCAAAGCTATTAATGATTTCCGTTGGCAAGAGGAAATGGTCCTATCTTTCTTGCTACTGATGCTCAAAGTTAAAGCACTAGCGGTAGATACAAATTCCAATGTATTGGCTTCAGGATTTCAAATATAGTCCTCGAAATGGTTTTCGAGATATTTCCTCCATGAGTATTTTCTGTTTTTGGAATCTGGCAAAAGGTTACATTAACCATAGATTTGGTTTATGGTTTATATCTCTCGATATCACCACATTAGATAAAAATTAATGATGTTGTAAAATAATCATTTAAAATATCAATAATAAACCTTTTAGATGTAACAAATACCATGTCATGATAAATAACCATTTTCTCAAATATCAAAATATTAAGCATGGCATTGGTTTATAGTTTGTCAAATCTCTTAAATGTTTAATAAAAGACAACAAGATTCTCATATTTGCTTCTGTATTCATTTTGTTGTGACATTTTGTTTGGTTGAGGGTAGGAAGAAAACCTGGTTTCACGCCGACATCCCTTCTTGGAAAAGGAAGGAGTATTTTAATATATGTGAATATTTTTCTTTTCTACGCACTAAACTCTGTCAAGTGGTATTCAGTTAAAGGTGAGTTATTGTGTAGAATCTGGAACTGTATCAGTGGAAACTTCTGCTCAGTTACATTAAATCAATTGGTCTTTCTTTCATTTTGAATATAGAATCTCTAACATCATGCAATGTTCAGCACTGGTTCACTTATTTACACATCTCTTCTAGAACGTTGACGCATTACATTATGCATTATCAAAATATCAAGTACATTAATATTACTACTTATATTAAAAAAGTCAAAATGCAATTTAGTTTTGAAAACCCAAATTTTGCATTAGTGACAAATACTGTAATTGTTGTCCTTGACGTTTTGCAGGTTTATTTTAGAGAAATTATCTTCCTTAATTCTGAATAAACACAGTTTGGCAGTTGCTCTCTTACATAAAACGGTGTTTGATGATAAAAGCAGTGAGTTCAATGCAGAAGGCAAGTCTTGTAAGTACCCTTGCGCTTTCATTACAACAGAATTGCTTTATGTCTGCGTTTTATTATGTCACACACAAATATGAAAAAGGCTTTTGAAAAGATTATATGAAGAGGGTTGAGATTTAATCAAATTAATAATTTCTACTGCCTCATCAAGAACAACCTTAGGTAAAATGATCATTTATTTCCCTCAGTGTGAGTATGTGGTGGACAAGCATACAGTGACCACTAATGCCGTTTGGTGTACTGGCTCCTTAGTGCTAAAACACCAGCTGCATTACCTACCATCACTTTGTGTCACCAGTGTTTAAGTGTCAAAACTAGAGAAGACAAAAACATCTTATTATTATGAGAATATTTTTGATCTCACAGATCCCAATAAATGGTCTCAGGGACCTTCAAGGGTCTGTGGCTCATGCTATGAGAAACTCTGATCTAGAAAATTATTTTATGTGGCTTACCATCTCTTTTACATCATTATCTCCTATTTTCTCCTCAACCACTCTACCTCAGCCACATTGAGCTTATTTCTATTCTCCACATACTCCAGGCATTCCCTTGCCTTTAGAAATTGTATTAGCTGCTTCCTCTGTCAAGATCAGTCTTTCAAGACATCCAAAGACTAGTTGGGTAACAGCTGACTAACAACTGGCTCACAGTTAACTGAGCCATTGGTCAAACATTACCTTACCAATGACCTTACCTTGACCATGCTACTTAAGAGTGCAATTCTAAGCAGTCCTAATTTGATTTATCTTGTTGCATATTTTCTTCATAGAATTAACTATATTCTATTGTTACATTTAGTATGGTATTTCTAAGTTTATCTTTCCCCTTTATTAAAATGGCAGCTATATGAAGGCAGGAATTTTTATATTTTATGGCTATGTGTCGAATACCTACAGTGAGTCTTATACATGGTAGATATCAAACACTTGTTGAATAAAAGGATGAATGATCCCAATTATGTATCATTTTCTTGTTTCATGATGTTATTTCACCTCTATTTCAGAGGACATTAATAATAAATATTAATATGTAATACAGTTTCTGGGCACCTGGGTGGCTCAGTTAGTTAAGTGTCTGACTCTTGGTTTCAGCTCAGGTCATGATCTCATGGTTTGTGGGATCAAGCCTCGAGTCAGGCTCTGCGCTGACAGCATGGAGCCTGTTTGGAATTCTATCCCTCTCTCTCCATCCCTCTCCCACTTGCACATACTTTCTCTCTCTCTCAAAATAAAAAAAAAATAAAATTAAAAAATATATATCTAATACAGTTTCAAATGTCTGCCCACTGTGTCTTTTTACCTCCAAATTCCTTAATCTTGATTTTTTTATTTGTCTTTCATGTTAAACATTTTCAAATATCTGATGAGGGTTTTCTCTACCAATACTTAAGAATGAGGTGCTAAAAAGCTTACCAGAGGCTGTCTATGCACATGGTATGTTTCATGGTAGAACTTCACTCTAAATTGAACAGGTGGAAATAGAATAGTTTGACTTGGGTCTTCTAAGAAACAATTATAAGTAGTTCTTTTCCCTTGGATAATCACTATTTTCAGAGAGAAATATTTGAGTCTTACCTTGGGTAGACTCAAGCATTTATCTATGCTTGGTTGATATAAGCTTGGTTGCCAATTGAAAAAGATGGCTAATGACCTTATTCTTAAATACACAGACTTTATTCAGAGGTCAACAAACTATTACATTTAGGCCTAATCGAGACTGTTATTATAAATAAAATTTTTATTAAAACACAGCAATGTTCACTTATTTACATGTTACCTGTAACTTCCTTCATGCTACAACTACACAGTTCGCTGGTTGCAACATAAACTATATGAACTGCCAAACTTAAAGTCTTAACTATGTGGTCCTTTATAGAAAATGTATGCCAACCCTGTATCTCCGTTTCTATTGTGATTCCTCTTAGCCATTCCCTGTTGCCTTGTATCTTGGTGTAGAGCAAACTCTAGTTTTATTTCATAGAAGGAACCTAAATTATATTGTTGGGCATGTGGGAAGTCAATCATGTCTTTACTGCATGCGAGAGGATTGGTGAGTTTATTAGATCAAGTATTCTTTCTTTTAGCCTCACCGGTGTTGTTTTCAGGAAACCGATTCCTCCATCCCTACATCTTTCCAGGATAAAGGGGCACAACTACTCTGAGTTTTTTAATACCATTGGTATAAATCCCTTTGTTATTTTTTTTATTATTATAAGGATCTCACTGCTCTACTGTTTACTTTTGTTATTTCAAGAATCTATAAACATCTGATTGTTTGATTGAACTTTTCTATTTTTTCTTATCCCTCGAATTTAATTTTTTTTGTTAAATTCTCCTATTCTCTTCTGGAGAGAATACAGATAAAATTATTTCTAAACCATCATGCTTAATTTGAAGTCACCAGTACTATTTTTAATTTTCTATATTTAAAGTATACTTTAATTTTTATTTATAGCTTGATTCATGATGACTTTACGCAACTTTCTTATGAGGTTATAATGTTTCACTTATTTTTAAACTATTTATTAATTTACTTATTTGAGCGGGAGAGAGATTGAGAGAAGGAGAGAATTTTAAGCAGGCTCTACCTTTGGTGCAGAGTCCTGACCTGAGGCTCAATCTCGGGACAGTGAGATCATGACCTAAACTGAAATCGAGTCAGACACTTAACTGACTGGGCCACCCAGGCACCCCTAGTGTTTTACTTTTTAAGAAATTATGAGTTTTGACCTATAAGTATTGTGCATGTGTGGGTAAGTGAATGAGCATGCTTGCATGCAGGCTTAATTTGTTAAAGCCTGAGAAGGGTGTGTTAAATTTGTTTAATAATATGACAAAGTTTTATTTTATGTCTCAAAGGTATGTAATTTAGTGGATAAAAATTCATGACATTTTTAACTGGATTGCACTTAAATAAAAACTGGTTCCTGGGACCCATTTAATGTTTAAAATTTTTATTGTTCATAAAAGGAAAATCGTTCCAAAGGGCTTTTAATTTAAAACTCAGAATCCTAGCTCTGTCTCCTGTCTTGATCCCCAGTAGAATCTCCTAATTCATTTAGTATTTTTTTTACTATTTATATTCTTATGTATGCATATTATACATTATATAAAATTACTTGATATTACTTGCTGTATATTTATATTAATTACTTGATATTTATGTATAATTATCCATTGTGGTAGGCATACTGATCACTCTCCCCCTTATAAGTCTATCCTAATCCTTGGAATCTGTGCAAATATTTAAATACATGTCATAGGATACTTTGTAGATGTGATTAAGAATAAGGACTTTTATACCGTTAGATTATCTTGAAGGTGTAAAACAATTATGTTTAGAAGGAAAAAATACATAGTCATAAATTGTTTTTACATAGGAAAATTTTACCTAACCTTAATGTTAAGCTAACAGAAAACACCCCACTAACCTGAATGAAGAAAAACGAAAACAAAAGATGGGCCGCATAGAAATTAAAAATCTGCATTTATTAAAAAAAAACATTACTGATAGAGTAAAAAAGAAAACTACTCTTTGGGAAAAGATACTTACAATACATGTAATCAATAGAAGACTCAGTCAGTATATTTAAAATTCTTATAAATCAATGAGAAAAGAAAGCTCAAAAATGGACAAAAGGTCAGTTTGATCACTATAGATACATAAATATATGAAGAGTTATTAAATATGTGCTTCATACTCAAAGAAATAATGGTAAAACCTCAACACAATACCACAGCACACCTACCAAATGGAGAAGAATGAGAAAATATAACGCTTCAAAGGCACAAACCAGCATAGGAAGCAACTGGAACTCTGATATCACTTCTAGAAAGGAGAGAATTTGTAAAAGCACTCTGGAAAACTATGTGGAAGTACTAATGTTAAATAAATGCTTAACCTATGAATTAGCAATTCCAAATTTGGGATATACTTAAGATAATTGGGTACAGATATTCACTGGAGGTTCTGTATTAAAATATGTATAACAGTTTGTAGTTGCTGAAAACTGAGAATGACTCCATGTTTGTCAGTGGAATAGAGAAATGAAGTTTGCTACAATCGCACAGTTCAAAGTCTTTATAGCAATGCAGATGAATAAATTACAACTATAAGCAACTTCTTAGATAAATCACATGAATCCAATATTAAGCAAAAGAAGCCAGAGCAAAGTAAAAAAAAAAATTGCTGTATGCTTTCATTACTGTAACAGAAACAGGCAATATCAATGTATGGTTTCAGAAGTCAAAAAAGTGATTCCATTTGACTGGGGGTAGAGACCAGAAATGAAAAGAAGGTGAAGACACAGGGGGTGCTCACATCTTGAACTGTGTGCTTATTACACAGGTATTTCAGTTTCTGACAATTAAGGTGCACTCTTAAGAAGTGTGCATTTACCTATATTCACGCTATACTTCAATAAAAAAGTTTTCTATTAAAAAAATAAAAAGATAAAAGCTCCCCTCAACACCCTCCAAAGTTACTGAGTTACCAGTTTCTTGAGAGTTATAACAAACAATTAATCCAATCGAAAAATAAAATATGAAGAACTCTGCCATATTTACTCCCAAGAAAATTAAACAAATTTCAATCCTCCCATCAAGAGTCCATTAAGCACTCTGTTATTTGTATCTAGTGCACTGTGACAGTGAATGCTAAGTAAAACCTATGTGTTCACCCCTCCCCTATTGCCATCTTTTCCATACTGAAAAGACAGGCAAGGAAGTCATGCCTGAAAGCCAAGAAAAGAAATCCATGGAACTATCTCCTAAAACTTGAGAACAAATACCCCCAGATAGAGAAATAGAAATTTGCGAATTAATCTCAGAAGTTGCTTATAGTTATAATTTATTTATTGCATCAGAGTTTAAAAAGCTCCAGTAAAAAATGAGGACATGGGATATTGTTTCCTTTGTGATATGTTTCAAAGAAAAAGTAGATGTACTTATCATTTACTTTACTATTAATTAATTATACTGTAAAATAAATTACTCTCAAATGATCATTTTCAAAAAAAATGTCTAGGACAAACTTCTGATAGAGTAAAATTTTAATAACATTACCATTTCTCATCACTTAATGTCTTGGTATGCATTTTTCACAGGAATATTAGTGATGAAAACTCCTACATTTTCATAAGTCTTATGGTTTTCCCACTGTATTTCTTTAAAGCATGAGAAAATTTTGAGCCTACGCAATAGAGTAATGCCTGTTGCATTATTTTTATATTTCTGCTCTAACAAATTACCACTAATTTAATGAACTAAGTTATTATCTTACAGTTCTGGAGGTCAGAAGTCCAAAATGGGCATCACCAGGCTAAAGGATTTTGGCAGGGTGCCATTCCTTCTGGAGGTTCTAGGGGAAGAGGCTATCTTCTTTGCTTTTTAGACTCTTTAGGAGGCTTCATTGACTACCTGTACCCTCATGTACTTATACATGACACTCGTGATTCTATTGAGCCCACCTGGACAAACCAGGAAGCCCTGACCATCTCAAGGTTAGCTGATGAGCCAAATTCATTCCAACTGGTACCTCGATTCTTTCTTTGTAACAAAAGGTACTTATACATTTTCGGAATTAGGTGCAAGCATTCTAGGAAAGCCATTATTCTACCTAGCTACCACAGCTGCCAATACAATTCAGTTAATGATGTTTTACCTATCAATATATGTCAATGTTAATAATGCACAATATGCTTATGCCAATGCATGTAAATTCAGACATAATCGTGACAATAGCCATGGCTATTTAGAAAAAAATATCGATGCTCTATTTCTCTTTTTAATTGAGATATCATTGACATGGGTTGGTTTCATGTCTACAACTCAGGATTCAATATTTGCGATGTTCTATTTCCTATATAGTATATTGCAAGACATTGGAAGAGGAATTTGAAAGTTGGCCCATCTTAAGGAAAAAGAAAACTGAAGACAAAATCAAATTTTAAAAGAAATTAAAAAAATAGGATCCACATAAATGCATTGTAATAATTCAGGCCATTGACCCGTTTTCATTACATCTGTCTCTTCTGTAGATGGGTGACTGTCTGTCATGCATCCTTTTCTAATTGGAATATTTTAACTTTCAGATTGTATGTATACATAAAAGTGACACCCTTAATAGGAAAATATAAAATCTATGCTTTATTTCATTTCTAATTTGATGTAAGGTTAACAAAAAATGATACATGGAACAAAGTTGAACATATAATACATATATATAATTATAATATAAAACATGTAAGTTTATGCTATGTGTATAATATATATTATATTTGTAGCAGTATATATTGGTATGTTTATATCTATATAAACATATATATGTATGTATATATGAGCCATATATACAACCATATATATATGATCTATGTTTTATTGTTTTCAGTTGATCTTTTAAGCTTCTGTATGTGCATATACGTGTAGATTTGACTGTATATAGTGCATAATTGTAATATACTACATCCCATTCAACTCTCTTTCTAATGAATTTTTTTTCTGCTTATGTGTATTTGCGTGTAATTCTTAATTCTGGCAAATATTCAAAATACATAGACTGAAATAGAAAATAAGCGTTTTATTTCAAATTATTAAAACACCAAATCAAATATGCAAAATCCTCCAAACCAGTCATGGACTGCTTTGAAATCCAGTGAAAATGGAATAAGGATTAAACGTGAACTGGTCTGTGGAGAATAAGCATTTACTACGTCAACAGTTAGGAGTGCTTCAATTCAAGCAAAACATTAAATGATAGTGTCAAGATCTTAGCCTGGAGCTTATGTATCGTCAGATTTCTTTTCTTGGTAGTAGCATTAAGGATGCATTGAGGAAGGATAAAGTACATTTAACACTATAGGAAGAAAAAAGTTAATGATCCTAAAAGATGACCGTAGCTACTTGTCCTTGAGTATTTAAAATAATTTTTCTCACCTGGAAAGCGACAAAAATGCTTCCAAAATTATATTGGATATTACATGAGATGTAAATCCTTTAATTTCCCAAGACCATTAAGTGGACAAGCTCCCAAACTAGATTTGACTCTCATTGGCCTGATTGATGACTGACATGACCCACTTTTATAGAGTTTATAACCTCTTCCTGAAGGGAAGCATTTATTTCATCTAAAGACTTTTGCCTGTATTGACAATACCAAGACCAAACTTTGGTTAAGGTCTCAAGATCCAAACTACTACCCCCCGTCCCCCCGCCTTTGAGCCAGGATCAACAGAGAAGCAGATTCGCATGTTCTCCCAATCGGTGATTTCTTCACAACGAAAGTATAGTGTTTCTACTGAAACAACTAAGCTTAAATTATTGTATTTACTGCATTTTTGAGGTACAGTTGATACATTAAAAACTGCACAAATCGTATATATGCAATTTGATAAGTTCTGACATACAAGTAAGCATAATTTTAAACAGTTTTAGTTTAAACTCTTTAATCAATGATATATAACTAACAAAAAGGTTTAGTAAATATAAACATGAAAGTGTCTTTCTTTTATTCTTTTCAATTGGTATGTGTATTCTTTCTAACGTTGTCATTCTAAATAGAAAGAAAGAGACTGTCTTGATTGCTTACCCTGGAAATTTCATGTTTCTGAGATAACATACAACATTCCTTTAGTAGAAAAATTAATTCTTAAGTTAAAAATGAAACAGTGAAATTGTGTTATATATTCCCTCGGATTAGTTTTAGCCATATGAGACCTAGAATACATCAAGTTCCATTGATCTCAGACTATCTACATTTCTAAATGCCTTGCATTCTAGAGGATAAAAGGATATTTCTGAAAGCCTTAAATCCTGAAAAAAGCTATACTCCCTTTTATTTTTTCTGATGTGTTTGCTTTATTATTTTTGTTTCATTGTCATATTTAGTTCTTTGTTCCCCCCCCCTCCTTTCTTCTACAACCTCTCCTTCTTTCTCTATGTTCTCAGTTATCAAACACAGAACTTTAGGTTTTTTTTTTTTTTTTTTTTTTTACAAAATTGACCCCAAATTTATCCAATCAGAATATTGACTTCTATATAGTAATTCATCGTGTATATTCACACATTCTTTCTTTGGAAGTTCATTGTCATTTTAAGCAAGGTTTCTTTGCACTGAGCTTTATTATCACAAGTAAAACATTCCTCTGTAATAAAAATTTTGTCTATGAGTTTTTCTTAGTTTGCTTAAGATCCATCAGAATGCTTACTGATGAGTCCTGAACTTGTTTCTCCAAGAAGTAAACTTCATGAGTATCTAATTTGATAAATTTTAGAAATATTATGAAAGCTTCACATTGTGTTTAAAGATTCTTTTATGGAAAATCTTACTACATTCTTATCTACTAAATTAATGAACTTACCAAATAATCAAATTTTCTTTTTCCAGAAACTGTAGTTATGAGAATATAAACACATGTTTATCTAAATTGAATTATTATAACATATATCTTCTTAAATGATTCTTTTAAATTTACAGAATGCTATAAGTTATTTGGTCACAATTTACTTCACAAAGTTAAAAGTTAAAAGTACTGGTTATCTCTCTGTGTGTTACACTGCCCCTGCCCTTTTTCTTTCCATGTCTCCCAACTCAGCCCCAAGGGACCAGCTGTTCTGAAGCTTAGATTCTGTTTTGCTATAATATATTTTATAATTCCAAAATAAACACAACTTTGGTAAAGGAGTTCAGAACAAGTGTCCCCAGAATGTGCTGCTTCAGCATGTGGACTATTTTGAGCTGAAGACAATGAGACCCTGTGGGCTCAAGAGAGACTTTTGTCCCTTCCTTAACTACCTAAAAAAAAACCAAAATTGTTTTTTTTCTCCCAGATTATGTGTTATTATCAGAGATAAAATTTATTTGAAGGAACCATCTCTATGCCAGCATAAACATCTACTTACCAAACATCTGCTCTTCTTATCGCCCTGTGAATTGTCCCTCTCCCCTTTGAAACTCCAGGTCTGTTACCCATTTCTTAGTTCAGGATGGCATATATACCTCATTTTACCTTTCTGTCTTTGAACCTGTTATGTGAGATTCCTATACATATAAAATTAAATATGTCTTTCTTGTGTTAATCTGTCTTATATCGATTTGATTATCAGGCCAACCAAAGAATCAAGAAGGGTGGAGAAAAATAATTTCCTTTCCAACACTTGCCCAAAACCACATTTTCTTTGACAGAACTCTTTTTTGTTAAGTAGTCTGGTTAAAAAGTCATAATCGATTTGCTCCTGATCCTCACAATGTCAACACATATAATATTGAAGGAATTGTGGTTTCCCAAGGTAGTTCTAAAATATATTGTCTAGGGTTACAGTGCCACTTTCTCTGAGATGTACTCTCTAACTTTCCCAGCTCCACAGGATTTTGGCTTCAGTGTCTATGCTCTTATCCAGGCTATCCTCTTGCCAGCATAGGCAGGAATTATGTCTCATTAAGCTAGCTTCCCTAGGAACTGCTCTGTCTAAAACAGTAGGTATTCCCAAATATTTTCTGAATAGATACATGAACAGATAACATGGACTGGTCCATATTATGGCTCAAACAGCCCCCTTCCCACATTCAGGGGATGTTCCCCTTGAAGATCAAAAGGCACTAGATGTGACAAGCAAGATTTTACACAATAGATCATTTTATTTTTATTTGTGTAATATAGTGACTTTTATTATCTGATATATCCTTCACAGTTTCAACCCTTGGGAATCAGCTGTTCTTTGGAGCTTCCTGTTCTGACACAATATGACTCATGCTTGTATTTAAACACTCATAGACATAATAAATTGGCTACTTCATATACATGGTGAAAAATTACCCAGGAATTCAGCTGCCCGCATGTGTCATTAGGAAGTAACTATCACTACTTTATTCCAGCCCCGGTTTTTGGAACTTGGTGCTTAGCTAATCCTTATGGCAGATGTGAGTCATACGTTTATTTTTATTATATTTAAGTAGTTTGAGTAAAGGGAGGAAAATTCTAGGGGCAAAATAATTATGTTGAATTGCATGGTTGTACTAAACAGAACTAATTACAGTTCAATTACATTTAATGCTGAAATAGAATTATCATTTAATTATTTTAATAATAACAAATACCAGTTGAAATATAAATGTGTGATTATTTTATACAGAAGAAAATGGATTAGGTGGTATTTTACAGAAATCAAATATGACTAAAAGATATGAGGATGACAGTATGGTTGATCCTTTTGAGAGTCACTAATTTCTATATTTGGATTTCAAAATATTTGGGGAGTCATGGGAATTGATATTGAGAAAAGGGATTGACTTCAACTGTGAGTTATGCTAAATTTATCTACATACGTTAAGATGAGGCTATATAGCCACACTTTGGCTTCATAAGTTCCCTCAGTCTAGAAATGGTCCTAAAAATGATATTAAAAATTATTAGCATTGAAGTATGATGGGTTCTCTACTAGCACCCTTACAATTAAAAAATGTTCCATTGAACAAAATATATAAGACAACTGCTTTCCCAAATTGGAGAAAATGGGAGTTTACATTAGGAGCTCTGTATTTGCCCCACATCTCTATCTGTGGATAATCTCCCGGCTATGACACAGGGAAGAATTCCACAGATGTCCTGCTAAGCAGAAGGGACAGACCCCCCAGGCAACCGGGTTGCCAATGGAATCTTTGGAGCATGCGACTAGAGGGGAGAAAGCAGGTTAATGTGGATTATGATTGGGGGTTTTCTGCAAGAGTTTGGTTATGGACTGAGCTGCATGGATTCAGAATAATACAATGTGAGCTTCACCAGGATTCACTCCTCATAGAATCAAGAGTAGGACACATGTGCTAAAGATCAAGAAGTTTCTGGAGATGTTGGAATCCTGCCCAATCAGAATGAGATGACCCCCACTGGTACCAAGAATTCCAGCTGGCACATCAGAAATAACAAACCTTCGGAGGAATGTCCTTACTCTAGAAGAAGTCCTGCTCAAGACCCACTCTAAGGAAGTCTAAAAGAAAATCTAAACAGATTCATAGGGAAAATCGTTTGCATTCAAAGTATTGCCAAATTATAGGATCATTAAATACCTTGGTCTTTCCACAAATTTGCCTTACCAAAATATAAAAAGAAGCCTACCTAAGTTCAAGATGACTAGCCAGTAATTAAACTGCCTCCTGAAACAAACTTCAATGCTCTCCTGAGGAAAAGAAGAGAAACTAAGTCTCTGAAATGGATTAACCACCACTAAAATAATAAAAACAATTTAAAAAGTTACATAAACATAAATTGAGTAAAAAACAAACAGAAAAGCAAACCTTCCAAAATGTCTTTTTCTATTTCAGTGATATTCAACTTCATCTACTACAGATTAATGTTATGCTCAATTTGGGGTAGCATGAAAATAAAATTTTGTTTTGTTAAATCTCATTATCATACAGACTATTGACAATTGTTTAGAGAATTTCCATGTTAAGGTAAACCTACTAGTCTTTAAAATTTTGGGAGATATTTATTTTTTCTGTTTCTTGTGATTATTATTTTTGTAGTTGACTCCATTTCTGGTAATGTTTGAGTTAACACGTCAGTACCTTAATTTTGCATATCATCTTTGCTTGAAATCATAAGTGTAATAAGACTTCTAAAAATTAATCAGAACTCATTTTATATATTTATGAAATTAAAAATACTAAAATGAACAACCTAATAAAATAGCAAAATACAGTTCTTTCTAGACAATTACCTATAATTAATCACTAATAAATTAATGATGGGTTAACATTATTCTGATGATGACTTTTTACTGAGTGGCACACCATTAGGACATGCATTAAAATATCTTTGCTTTTGCAGCCTCTAAAATCTGCTGCTACTTCTATTATTTTTAATTAAGATAAATGAATAGTTAGTTAGAGCCATTGAGATTTATTTGATTACTATATGCTCAGAGGTTTCCTGAGATTTATGCTCTTTCAAGAATAAAAAGAAGCCTTTGTATTAAAAATGTTCCTGACAAACAGGAAACCAATTCTTGAGTCCTTCAAAAAAGTTCTTGTCAAATAGATGCCCAACTTAGGTGAACACCCTGACTATCAGAGAGCTCATTTCTTTGAACAAATTTGACTGTTACAAGTTAATTGGAATAATTTTTTGTTGTTGTTATTAAAGTTGTGCTCATCATCCTATCTTTTGCAAAATGCCTAACCACTGTGAATGTTAGGTGCAGATAGATACAGCTAGATCATAGACTCTTGCATAATTAACTCATCAGTCCTCTGTTTTTCTATCATCTCTAACTGTACTCTTACACTAGATAAGACTGATGGTTTGGCTGATCAGTTGGTTCTTCATTTTTCCTTTTCTTTTCCTTACCCTGTATCAAAGTTTAAAAATTATTTCCTTTCACTCTTCTTACTACCATAGAGACTTTGACTTTGTTTCTTATAGAAGTAAATCCTTTAGTCTGACTATAGGATTAGAAGGAATTTTCCATTCTATGGTGAGACATGGAGTGACAAATGAAGTAATATTTTGGAAAAACTATGTGATATGCTAAAATTTGTTTGTAAGTATTTCAAGTTTTATTTTCTCTTTTTCTTCTCATTCTCAAAACATTTCTTGGAATAATTGTGTCTCTAGAACTCTAAGAAGTAACATGGGAATGCTAACGAACAAGATAGATATGTTCTCTACAATTACAGAACATTCATTTGATAGGAAAAGTAGACCTTGACTAGATAACCATACAATTGATTAATTACAATTCTGATAACTAATAAGATAAGTATGGTAGAGGGAGATCTATTCTAGTCTGAAGGTCACACATGAGAATATCAGTCACATACATGTTTATAAAATATTGAGAAAGTGTCACAACTTATATAAATGAATTTATTTGCAAAGGTCTTTGGAGCAAAGAATTTGGTATTCAATTGCATTAAATGAAATTAATGAAAATCATAGTTATATGTCATTTTTATCATTTCCTTTCTGAAGCATAAGGTCCATAAGAACATAAATAAAATCAAACATAATGAAAGATAGACTTAACTGTGCAGCCACAATTAATATATCCATTAAAGTTTCCACTTTTTATTGAAGTAATAGTGAGTATTAAATGGATTCTAAGTTATATAAGTTTTCTTTTTAGAGAAATAGTGACAGTACCAGAAAGAATTATTATTAGCATATGTGATAGTTCATGTTAAGCTTGTCTTTATTCTTTCTTTTTACCTCCCTCCCTCTTTTTCTCTCCTTCTATCTCTTTATCTTTCCCTAACTTATTTATTTAAACAATAACACAATATATAAGTAGTATATGAGTATTTCCCACATATCCAAACAGGCAAATGAAAATGTTGAGATTACAAGTAACTTGCTCAGAACAACACATTCAGTAACTGGCAAAGACTGAAATTCAAGAGCAATTCCCTGCACTCTTATTTGGTGGATTGTGCTTTTAGAAACATATATTAAATTCCTACTTTGAACTAAAGCCTATTCTAGGCAGAAGAGAAATAAAGATAAATGAGTCATTACTGGAGGGTGGTACAATAGACAGACATAGAAGTAAAGGGATGCCATAAGTTCTTAAGGAAAATGGCACTGCCAAAGCACAAGAGTTAGAGGGTTCAAGAACTCGTCACAGAAGAGACACTCAAGCTCAAACTTGAAGAAAAGTCAGTTTGCCATCTAGAAATTAGCTGCATGTGAAAGGACACTGCAGGCAGAGAGAGTTATAAAGTAAAATTAAGGGCTCATGAGGTCCTTATAGAACAGGATTAGAGAGAGGCATCTGGGTGGCTCAAAGTTGAGTGTCTGACTTTGGTTCAGGACATGATCTTGTGTTCGTGGGTTCAAGCCTTGCATTGGGCTCTGTGCTGAGAGCTTAGAGCCTGGAAACTGCTTTGGATTCTGTGTCTCCTTCTCTCTCTGCCCCTCCCCTGCTCATGTTCTGTCTTTCTCTGTCTCTCATAAAATAGAATAAAACGTTAAATTTTTATTAAAAAAGAACTGGTTTAGTGAATGTATTATTAGAAAACATTTTCAAAAAAACTATATTTATATGGAGACCAGAGAGTCAATTTCTTTTCAAGAAATTACCAAGTTTTATTAATTTAACCTAATATAATGCAATTTATTATGTATCTCAATGTGAGGAATAATTTAACATATTCTTAAATGTTATTTTAAATATTAAATAAGTCTACTGTCTCGGGGTGCCTGGGTGGCTCAGTCGGTTGGGCGGCCGACTTCAGCTCAGGTCATGATCTCGCGGTCTGTGAGTTTGAGCCCCGCATCGGGCTCTGTGCTGATGGCTCAGAACCTGGAGCCTGCTTCCCATTCTGTGTCTCCCTCTCTCTCTGCCCTTCCCCTGTTCACGCTGTGCCTCTATGTCTCTCAAAAATAAATAAACAAACAAAAAAAATTAAAAAAAATAAGTCTACTGTCTTAATTTATTTCCTAGTATGCAATTTATCCAAATCCCAATTTGGAAGCTTTCTTTAGTTGGATACAAACATACATCTGTTTTCAGGGAAGAATAATAGATGGCTCAAAGTAATCGATTACACAAATTGAGGCTTCAGGTTTGCTTTTTCTGTCTGTTTGCTTATTAAATGGCTTTGAGAGAATTTGTTTGACATGAAATCAGAAGAGGTTTGTGGAAATTGTATTATCTGTTTCATGACAATGCATAATGAGCTTCTGCATGAAGGATTAGTTACCTTTCTTGTTGAATAGTTAAAGGGAACGTAAGTTTATTTCATTGTCAGCAGAACACATCAATGTAGATGTTCTGTGCATATTTTGACATTTCAAAAAGTGTTTTCCTTTTCCATAGATAACCTCCAAATGCTATATCGGAAGCTACAGTTAGTTACTCTTCATCTTTCTAGTTTGATATTTATTGCTACTAAGGAACATTTTCATGTATAAGGAAACCCCATTAGAATAATCACAAGTATCCTTTGCTCCTCTCTATGCCCCTATCCATACTTAAATCATCAACTTTTGTTAAGGAAACAGTTATTTTCAATGGCTATGTTATCCTTCTGTTACTAAAGAGTAAAACAATGGGTATGAATAAACACTAATTAGTAAATGGAAGATTACAATTAAATGCTGTTATAGACTGAAGTGAGTCATTCCCCTTTCCCAAATTCCTATGTTGTTGCTCTAATCCCTTATGTGACTATATTTGGAGATATGGCCTTTAAAGAGATAATTAATGAGGTCATAAAGACAGGCCCCTAATCTGATAGGGCTACTGTCTTTTAAGAGGGAGGAAGGAAGAGAACTTTCTCTTTCTCCCTCGGCACAGAATAAAGGCCATGTGAGGACACAGTGAGAAGGCAGCAATCTCAAGCCAACATGAGAGGTCTCACCAGAAATCAACCCCATTGGCATCTCCATTGATGATGGACTTCCAGCCCCCAGGACTGTGAGAAAATAAATTGAATAATGTTTGCTAAATCATCTAGTCTGTGGTATTCTATAATTGCACCCCTAAGAGAATAATACAAATAGCAACTAGGCATTTTGTAGGCTACAGAAATAAGAGAAACTTCTCCCTACACACTTGAAAGATTTCCACGAAAGTATCTCTGGGCTAGTAACAGATGAGTTTATAACATATAGCATCTGCAAAATGGGTATAATTCTTTGGAACTCATTTTTATGCAGCATCAACAACATCTAAAGCGGTGCTACTCCGGGCTTATCAGTGGTGTTTATTCTCTGAATCTACCTTCCATTTGCCTCTTGCCAATGAATCGCCAGCAAATAAGTGATTCTTAATGCAACTTTTTCACCCAAACAACTGCTTCCGACTCAAGTTGCCAAAAATCTGGGAAAAAATAAATCACTGACTTGCTTTTATCACATTTAAAAAAAGCTATCTTAGATAACGCATCAAGTACTATCTACACTTGTTAGCTCAGCAGACTATTTATTGTATATGATTTGGAAAAGTATAGTTCAATCCTTTACTCCCACTTCCAGCTTTTGTCTTTGAGAAAAGGATTGGCTAAAAGCCTGTTTATTTGTGAACAAATTAAATAAAATAACAATCACTGCCTGGGTTTTCTGGTGATTTAATGAGAAAACTACATAGAACACCCACTATAGTATCTGGTACATAATAAGAGTTCCATCAATGCAGAATACATAGAGGTACATTATTATGTTTAAATCCATTATGATTACATGTCCTCTAGATCTGTGTTTCCTTCTTTGATAAAAAGAATTTTACTTAAATGTAATATTTTCTAATGTGACATTAAGTAAAACACCCCACTGGAAAATAAATGGTGGGTACATTTAGATAAAAACTTAAAAAACACATAAATAAGGAATATTTACATGTTTTAAATATATTATTAAAAAAAATATCCACAGCTGGGCACCTGGGTGGCTCAGTGTGTTGAGTAGCTGACTCTTGATTTTGGCTCAGGTCATGATCTCACAATTCATGGCACTGAGCTCTGTGTAGAGCTGGGCACTGAGAGCTCAGAACCTGCTTGGGATTCTCTCTTTCCCTCTTTCCCTGCCCCTCTGCTGCTTACACTGTCTGTCAAAAAAAAAAAAAAAAAAATATATATATATATATATATATATATATATAAAATGACTGCATTGAATCCTATCTTGCCAATCCTTATAATCAATAATTAGCAGCTCCTAAGATGATATTATTAAATATAGTATCTTAATATTATACTAAAATTATAGACTCAATTGAAGATTGTGGACAATTAAAATTATAAACAAATATTTCTATCAGTATGTCATTGAATATTTTTCCCCATAGGTAGTGTAAATAACTGCAGCCATAAGAGCCTCACACTACTTAATACTTTCTTTCATTTTGTTCTTAGATAAACTTTACAATGGGAACTGTTATATCCATTTGAGGAAGTGAGGGACCCATATCTAAGAGGGCCTGTCTTTGCCTAAGTTTGCTAGTAAGTGTCAATATTGAGAAGAGAACTCTTGACTCTCCTTCCAACCCCCATGCTCTTTTTCCGGATGTTAAAAATTTAGGTTTGATGAACTGTTTATCACACACAGTTCTTTTTTATATATATGTGTGTGTGTTTTTCACAATTGTTTTGATTCCATTTTTTATAACTGCCATTGGATTGCCTGTAAACAGTTTTAATTGATAATATATCTGGAATGAAGACAAAATATAGTGATACTAACTCTTGGGATAGTAACTACAAAATCCTAGCATGCCAATAGCAACATTATTGGCAATACATGAGTATTTAAAATATAAAATAAATTATATTTTTATTTATTTTTATATTTAAGATATTCTTGCATTTAAGAAAATCTTATTCTAAGAAATCTTATTTTTAAGAAAATAGGTCAGGGTAAAAAAGTAATGTTAGCATTTGCAGCTCAGATGAAGTTACTATTTCTTGCATCCAGAATTATATTTTATGCCTAAGTATAAGTAAACCTTAGCTGAGATTAGGCAGGAAAACCAGAATTGTAAAGAAAACTCAGAACTGTTAATTTACTAAATATAGAAAAGTATTTTTAGCAGAAATTTTGTTTTGTTCAGATTATTATTTAAATATAATAACAAAGCTTTCCAATTCTACAAACTCAGATAATTAAAGTGGGCGATGCTAGCCCCATTAGTCTGGATTCTTTGGTGATTAGATATTAAAGTATTCCAAGAGAGTCTCTTGTTTTAATCAATGGAAGAGCATGCAAAAGGTGAATTAAGTATGGTATTATTTGATCTAGTTTACATGTGATTAACCTTTAAAGGAGAAAAAGATATTGGTTTAAGTATTTGCTTTCAAATTAATAGGCATTCATTTTTAAATCAAAGGAATTTCTTGTTGCCATATGAATAAAATATATATTTCAAATAAAATATATTTCTATGGCTTTAAAAGCACCTATGAGAAAAAATACATACCAGAAATATACAAACATAAATGAAAAATTGTGAAACCACAAGTTAGACGAACAACTTTGGCATTTCAAAAAATACAAGACCCACGATTAAATTCAAATTTTGGATATACAATTGGTAATTGCTTAGTCTATATTATGGGTTGAATTGCATCCCCTCAAAATTCATATATTAAAGTCCTAACCTCCAGTACCTCTTAATGTGACTGTATTTGGAGATAAGGTCTTTAGTAAGGTAGTTAGGAATGCCTGGGTGGCTCAGTCGGTTAAGCCTCTGACTTGGGCTCAGGTCATGAACTTGCTGTTTGTGAGTTTGAGCCCTACATTGGGCTTTGTGCTGACAGCTGGGAGCTTGGAGCCTGCTTTAGATTTTGTCTCCCTCTCTCTCTCTGTTCCTCCTCTGCTAGCACTCTGTCTCTCTCTCAAAAATAAATAAAGATTGAAAAAAATTAAGTTATTAAGTTAAAATGAGGTCATTAGAGTGGACCAATAAGACTGATGTTTTTTTATAACAGGAAACTGGGGACATAGGCATGTCCAGGAAGAAGACCAGCTGAAAACACAAGGAGAAAGACGCGCCTTACAAGCCAGGGAGAAAGGACGTCCAAAGAACTCCAGCCCTGCTGACCTGGTGGTAGACATCTAGCTCTAGAACTGTGAGCAAATACATTTGGTTGTGGTACTTTTTGTTTTGGCAGCCAGCCTTCACTAACAAACACGATGTATTTTATTATATTTTATGTACTCAACTTGGCAATCTGAATTATGAAAAGTTGTAATTGATATAGTGAAGACAATACTCATAGGTATTAAGAGCCGAATAAGTATATTGCCTTTTAATTTATTGTCATTAGCATTAATCTCTGTACTCCTTTCTCTGGATTCTTTTTTTTTTTTTTAATGTATTTAAATTCCAGTTTGTTAATATACAATGTAGTATTGGTTTCAGGAGTAGAAACTATTGATTCATTGCTTACATATAACACCCAGTGCTCTTCCCAACAGGGAGGGGTCTTCCTTAATGCCCCTCACCCCTTTAGCCCATTCCCCCACGTACCCAGCCCCTAGCAACCCTCAGTTTGTTCTTTGTATTTAAGAGTCTCTTATGGTTTGCTTCCCTCTCTGTGTTTATCTTATTTTCATCCATTGTTCTCCTTTCTCATGTTTCTAATCACCCTTTCTGGAAGGATAGAACACAGTGTTTTACATTTACTTATATGTTTTATTTACGATCACCTTTTTCCTCTTCCAGGGACAAAATTCAACCAAACTTCTTTTGTTCAATGTCTAAATAAAGAAAGTTACATATTCTCTGGATTTAAGATACGATCTTTAAGGAGTTTCCAAACGTCAAGTTTCTGTAATTTTATATGAATGTGAAAGGGAAAAACATGACTTTCTTCCTTCCTATATTTCTTTACTTATCATGCTATTTCTTATTCATTTAATTAGTCTTTTCTTGTTTGTAATATGAGAATATATATATTTTTTGAAAATAAGCTTACAATTAGAGAGCAAAAGAGAGTAGAAAATAAATACTACTGTCAATTCCGCTACCCCAATATAACCGTTTTAACATGCTTTTAGTCATTTCCTTCTGTTCATTTCATTATATTTGATGAATATTTTTCTAAAAAGTTATATTTGTAGTAACTTGTGTGTGTGTGTGTGTGTGCGTGCACATGTGTGTAGGTGGATATACATCCCCTTCACCCATCCCACTCCAAGCACATACGTATTCTATGGAATCATCTGTATGAAAGAATAAAGACTTTATCCCTTATACCTCTGTAGTGGCCATGAGAATGCATGTTACAGATTCCCAGCTTCAGAGAGAAAATTCCCCAGGCAGCCCAGAACCTGTGCTCTTAAATTCATCATCTCATTGGTGCTGAGGTTGCACTTGCCTCTGGCAGCTCTCAGCTCATGAATAAGCATGGCAGAAATGCTAAAGCAGGCCAATTCCTGGGAATCATGACCACTCTGTTGGGCAACTTTGGCTCAAGGACTCTCCAATGGCCTTCCTGAATGTTCCTTAGAACTGCACTGCAGCTAGGATATTTCTCCCCAACCTATCTCCATTTCTTTCTCCTCCCTTCATCCCTCCTTCCCTCCCTCCCTTCCTTCCTTCCTTCCTTCCTTCCTTCCTTCCTTCCTTCCTTCCTTCCTTCCTTCCTTCCTTCTTTCCTTCCTTCCTTCCTTCCTTCTTTTCCTTTTCTCCTTATGGTCTTGTTCAGAGGACTCTGATTATCACAAGAGTATATGCTAAATTGTTTCAGAGGTATAATCTATGGTTCAACATACATTAGTAAAGAAGGCAGACAGGTCTTTATAAAAGAGCTCACAATTAGGAGAGACAGACAATAAATGCCTAAATACATAAAAATGTATCAAAAGATCATAATACTGCTACAGTGATGCTGTGGGGAGTGAATGGGAAATTATTATAGATGGGGTGGGTAAAGAAAATAGACTTTAAAAAGGTGACATTTAAGAGAATTTTCCCTGGGGTGTCTGGATGGCTCAGGCAGTTGAGCATCCCACTCTTGGTTTCTGTTCAGTTCATGATCTCACAGTTCATGGGATCAAGTTCCATGTGGGGCTCTGTGCTGACAGGGTAGAGCCTGCTTGGGATTCTCTTCCTTTCCCTCTGCCATTCCCAAACTTGTGATCTCTCCCCTCCCCTTTATCTCTCTCAAAAATAAATAAATAAAACTTAAAAAAATAGAGTTTTCCCTAACAGGATGTAGACACAGTATTCAGCCTTGTGAAGACCAAGGGGAAGATCTTCTTCCATGTTCACGGTCAGTGCAGGCCATGAGGCAGAAACTACTTTGGCTCAATAAATGGCAGAGAGAAATTAAGTATGGGTGGAGCACAGTGAGACAGAAAATTGAAGTTAGACACACAGACAGGGGCAGGACCAATGAAGGCTTTATAAAATAGGGTAATATATTTCGACATAACCAGGGTAATATGTCTGGATATGTGATGGGGACCATGGGAGGATTTTTAAAAAGGGAGTTCCGGAATCTGATTCATGCCTTTAAAAACCATGTTAGCTGAAAAGAGATGATCAGAAGTGGGAATAAATAAAAGGATGTTAGAAGTTGATCTTACTATCTCAGAAAAAAAGGAAGTTATTTCATCTGTAGTAATGGAAAAGATAAAAAAAAATAGACTAGTTTAGGATGAGTTCTGAGAAGAATTTGCTGATCAGCTGGATACAGGGACTGGAGAAAAGGGAGAGATGGAGGACAGCTCTGGATTTGATGTCTAAAAATTGGGTGAATAGTGGGGCGCCTGGCTGGCTTATTTGGGCAAGCATCCGACTTCAGCTCAGATCATGATCTCACCATTTGTGGGTTTGAGCCCCACATCAGACTCTGTGCTGACAGCTCAGACCCTGGTGCCTGCTTCAGATTCTGTGTCTCCCTCTCTCTCTGCCCCTCCCCTGCTAGTGCTCTCTCTCTCTCTCTCAAAAATAAACATTTAAAAAAATTAAAAATTGGGTGAATAGTCTTACTTAAAGAGATGGAGGTCGGTAGTATGTGCATATATTTTGGACATTTTTTCCCCTTTAGTGAAGCAAGGAGATATTTGTGCCTGTGAGCATGTTTTTTTATGTAATAGTATATTAAGATATCCTATTGTTATTTGGGAAATTTTTAATAAAATTAGGTTTATTACATGTAGTGTTTCCATTGGTAATGAATAATAACCATTTACATAAAATAAATATATTCTTAAAAGAATAATACGTTCTGTAATACCTAGGATTCAAAGATGGATGATACTTGGAGTTAGCTAGATCTACTACCAGATTTGGGGCAAGGGATTATATCTCTTTAACCTTTTGTTCCTGCATCCACAGCTTTCTAGACGTCTTATTTCACAAACTTATACATGAAATTAGTGAACTTTCAAACACTGAACAAATTACATAGGCAGAAAAGAGCCCCTGAGTAGCTATTTAAAAAATATTTCCAGTTTAACATCATGATAGTAGTTAGAACATAGCGCCGGTTTCTTATTGACTTTTATACTGAATAAGTAATACAAGCCATATTAATTTTAAAAATGTTTGCTACGGGATGTAATAAACCAATGCATTTCTTTTTTTTTTTTTAATTAAAAACGAGTAGTCTATAAACCTTTCACTTCTCTTGAAATGGCACTTTGGTTAAGCAGTTTATTTTCTCTTTATATTTCCTTTCTCATTTTAAAATATTTAGGTATTTTTGTGTTCTCATATTTATTAAAAATGATTATAAAGATTGTATAGTATTTTATTACATATATGCGTGGTAGCATGCATAAACTTATCTTATATTTTTGAACATTTATATTACTTTTATGTTTTATTCCTACAAATAATCCTACAATGAGTATTGGTACACATAAATTGTGTGTGTGTGTGTGTGTGTGTGTGTGTGTGTGTGTGTGTGTGTTCAGTTCTTGGTAAAATTAACAGAATGTTATCACTGTGTCAAAAGATATGAACATTTTTGAGACGCATGGTATGTATTGCTAAACTTCCAATGGAAGGTATATCGGAGTTTACATTTCAACCAGTAGTCACTGGGGGGGTCTCTTTCAGTGCGCCCTCATTGTGCCACTCTTATTGACAGTGTAACTTTAGACATACCATTAACATTCTCTAAAGGCTTTTTTTGTTTGTGAAATAAAATATGTATCGTTTATTCCTGCACAGTCATTAAGAGTGTTATATAATGTAATATGATAATATATCATAGTCGTGTGTGCTTTCTGCTATATGCCTCTTCTCTTTTGAAGATCTCATCAATTTTAATATTTCTACACACTCCCTTCCTCACTCTGCTGATGACTCCCAAGGGTCTCACTAGAATTTGTCTCTGATAACTTGGAATTGCTGTCTGGATATGTTCCCTTGTATGTTTCATGGTCGCTCGAAACCCTAACACCCAACCACTTCATCAGTTTTTTTTCCAGGTTTTGTTTTCTCTTTCCAAATTCCCAGCAGAGAATGCAAACCATAAAGCCATCTGTAACTCATCGAATGCATATTCTTTTACTCACAAAAGAATCCTAATTTCTGTTTCAAAATGTTTCTCTTGTATTTTTGTAGAGTCCCTTTATTACACGTGTCATCCAGGGTTTCATGGATTTATGTTTGGATGTGGCAGCATTTTCCTAGAAAGCAACCAAAATGTATTCCATTTCCATTTATTTTTAGCTTCTACTTACTTATATATTGCTAATGTAAAAAAAAAGATATGCATTATTTTGTACTTAAGATAAAATAAAACTGCAAGATATAAATAAGAACAAGTGTGAAATAGTGAATAGTTTTGTTTTGTTTTTTTTTTCTTTTCCAGAAAATCTGGGCTAAGTGAAACTTTCAAATCTAAGAACAACATTTAGCTTTGAATTATCTCTCAGACTAAAAAAAAATCTTTCAGTTCACATCCTTTCAGGACAGAAAGCTATCAGACATGTTGTTAGCAGTATTTCTTAAAACTACTGCTTTTGGTGTGCTGCTCCCAGGGTAAAAATCTTCCATGACTCCCTTAACCTACTACAGGGGTCTAAATTATCTGATTTTGAGATCTTTTCATGACTCAATTTCATGTAATATATCTAACTTAATTTCCCATTCACAACCATTGCCCTAGTAATGATGGTGGTCCCATGATCCCACGAGATTTCCATAGGCTGTCATGCTCTCTTTTGCTTAATTTGTCACTCCCTCTGGAATCCCTTTAACTTGCACTTTTTTTTTTTCTCCAGCTCTTTAAATTTCAACATCTATCTAGGTTCTTCCTAATCTTCAGCATTCCTGCAATTTTTTTTTCTGAATATTCAAGTCCCCAATTATTTATTTCTCCTTTTTATTGATTTTTCATTTATTTTTATGGATCTTTTTAACATAATCTGAGCCCTTACTATAAAACAGCAAGCCAAACATGGCTTCTGAAGACCACATATCATACTGAATATGTGAATTGTGTGTATATACATAATATTATATTTTATGTATATATAAAAATTCAAAATATGAAAAATATTATAAATGATATTTAAAAACAAGTTAAGAGAGGTGCTTGATTGCTCAGTCAGCCAACTCTGAGCCAAAACCAATAGCCAGATGCTTAACTGACTAAGCCACCCGGCACCCATAAGTGCCTCACTCTTGGTTTTGGTTCAGGCAATGATCTCACAGTTTCATGAGTTCAACCCCCAAGTCAGGCTCTAGGCTGACAGTACAGAGCCTGGTTGGGATTCTCCCCCTCTCTGCTCTTCCTCTGCTCGTGCTCTCTCTATCTCTTTCAAAATAAATACATAAACCAAAAAAAAAAAAAAAAAAAAAAGAGAGAGAGAGAGAGAGAGAGAGAGAACAGAGTAGTATAGTACTATGAGGGCTTAGAATATTAACATCTGAACTATTTTTAAGGACTAGAGTAACCTTTCATAAGGCTCTTTCTTTCTCTCTGCCTTTCTTCTTTTCTTTCTTTCTTCTTTTCTTTCTTTCTTCTTTCCTTCCTTCCTTCCTTCCTTCCTTCCTTCCTTCCTTCCTTTCCTTTCCTTTCCTTCCTTCCTTCCTTCCTTCCTTCCTTCCTTCCTTCCTTCCTTCCTTCCTTCCTTCCTTCTTCTTTCTTTCTTTCTTTCTTTCTTTCTTTCTTTCTTTCTTTCTTTCTTTCTTTCTTTCTTTCTTTCTTTCTTTCTTTCTTTCTCAACACTGGCTTTTAAGCTGAGGCTAGCCAAAACTTTTGTGTCTCTTATGGAGTACAGGTACAGTAAGAAGCACATAAGTCCTTAATAAATATTTATAGTTTCTTTATATTATGAAAGGAAAAATTCATATATTTCTGTTTTAATTTACTGAGAAACTTTTAAAAGTACATCATTTAAAAAGATATTTCCCAGAGGATCCCATTGTGCAAAGGAAGAATTACACTTTAAAAGGGAAGACATGGTCTAACACCCTGGAACTACACGGTGCAGTCATTGGAAATGCAAAGTGTACATCTCAGTTTAATTTGGATCAATTAAGATACTAGGAGAATGATGAACGTGGTATTTGTGAAGACAGAGGCCTGAGCTAGTTAACAGGTGATCAGAATGTTTAACAAGTAGGAAAAAAAACATTGCTCTCAGTTAGAAACAACCAAGTTTGAAATTATAAAATTAACATAAAGACATGAAAGAGAAGTGAACAAATGGAGTTAGACCAGGAGATAAGGAGTATAGAGTCCCAAGGATAGACATACCCATAGTGAAAAGACATTCAAAATGTTTAAGAATACTACTCTGAATTAAAATAAAAGGTAAAGATTTTTCTAAATTTATATCATATAATGCTGTGAACTCAATACAGAGCTTTGGTGAATTTCAGTGATGAAGAATTATAATTAAGCTAAATTACTAAAAATTATTATCGTTTAATTTTGAAAAAGGTGACCACATTATATAAATTCATTATGATTCTGTTGGAATGTCCACCTAAAGAAGCATTACTAATTAACACTAAGGCGGCCACATATGGATAAAGGAAAGAGAAGCAGTTGTTGAAAATGAAACAAATTATAACAGTGACTTAAAGAATTTCACTATATATTCTGGAAAAGATTAATAAGTCAATATGTATTCATTAAAATATGTGTGTGTCTGGATGCAGATTATGGAGAAGTTTGTGCCTGCTGGAAAAAAAGTAAACCCAAGATTCACTTTTAAATAAATTCTTTTTTTTTTTTAAAGAATTTATTTATTTATTTATTTATTTATTTATTTTAATGTTTATTTATTTTTGAGACAGAGAGAGACAGAGCATGAGTCGGGGAGGGGCAGAGAGAGAGGAGACACAAAATCCGAAGCAGGCTCCAGGCTCCGAGCTGTCAGCATAGAGCCCGACGCGGGGCTCGAACTCACGGACCGCGAGATCATGACCTGAGCCGAAGCCGGATGCTCAATCGACTGAGCCACCCAGGCGCACCACTTTTAAATAAATTCTTGAGATTTGAGAATTTGGGAATAGGATTATAATGCTTATGCCTATACCTAGGATATATAAAGACATTTTAAAACTCAATAACTAAAAACAGAAATAATTCAATTGAAAGAACAAAATATCTGAATTAGATATTTTTAGAGAAGGTACACAAATGGCTAAAAAGCATATGAAAAGATATGCAACATCACTAGCCATCAAAGAAATGTCAATCAAAACCACAATGATAAATATTTCAATACTTTTGATAGCTATAATCCAGAAGACTGATAATTACATGTGTTGGCAAGGATCTCTCATACACTACCAATGGGAATGTAAAATGTGTCAGCCTTGTTTGAAAACATTCTGGCAGTCCTTCGAATGGTTAAGCTGTATGACCCGAATTTCACTGCTCAAAATATACCCAAGAGAAATCAAAACTTGTTTCAGCAAAACTTGCCCATGGATATTCACAACAGTATTGCTCTTAATTGACAAAAAGTGGAAACAGGCCAAGTATCTATAAACCAATGCAAGGATAAATATAATTTGGTATATCCATATAATGGAATATTATCTGGCAACAAAAAGAAATGAAGTAGTGATACACGCTACAATATGGATGAACCTTAAGAATATTATTCTTAGTGAAAAAGTCAGTCACAAAGAACCGAGTATTGCATAATTCTATTTATATGAAATGTCCATGACAGGAAAACATATAGAGACAGGAAATAGGTGAGTAGGTTAATGCTTGACTAGAAGTGAGGAAGAGGTGGGGATTGAGGGTCAAGAATGATAGCTAAGCAGAGGGGGGGTTTTGAGGGAGGGTAAAGAAAACGTTTTACGTTGATTATGGTGATGGATGCACAACTCCGTGAGTGTACTATTGAATGGTACACTTTAATGGATGAGTTAGTTGTATGTTATGCGAATCATATCTGAATAAAGTTGTTAAAAATTGTGTTTGCATGAATGAAAAAGATTATATCCCCCAAATGACTATCTACCACTAGATGTGATATATAAAGTTTTCAATTTAGAATACACTTCTCACATAACATGGCAGAAAATGAGAATTACTAAAATAATCAATGGTGATGTCACTCTTAGTAGGAACACTAAGATTAAAATGACTCTGCAGAGGCTCAGTTAGTTTAACCACAGGGGAATAAGAAATGCCAAATTCAAAGCCATATTTCAGATGGAATGAAGCCACACAGGTTTTAAAACCTATCACTTCATTTTGTGAAGTTCTCCATGTCATGAGAAACTGTAGTTCAATGAGTTGTGTTTACTCAGGGTGAGGGATTTCAATTTTTCGTACTGAAAATGTACACCTTGAGATTTTAGGTATGCACAAATCATGGGTAATATTCTCATAAGCAAGCACGCTGGCAGTAGGCATGTAGTTTTTAACATTAGTTCTAGTTTACAAATAAAGAACAATTTTTAAATTGGTAGCTTCTAGCTATTCATTTCTAAGTATTTGTCTTAAAAATCCTATAATGCTTCTGCTGTGGATAGTAATGACAATTTTTAATGTTGTTTTTAAGATTTTTGTTTTTAATTCGTCAAGTGAAAAAAAAATGAGTATCTTGTTAAGGATTTAATAGAGTGTAGAATTTCCCTCAATCGTGAATTGGTAAAATGATATAGAGAAACATGTTCTTTGTAACTACACTCATGTTCTTTAGAGACTAACAGTCTCTAATCATTTTTAAATAGAATTATTCTCTGCTTGTGATTAGGTATGTTTTAAGTTACCAAATGATACTAATCCTCATCACTTCTTGAATGAATAATTATATTTTGATAACTTTCCATAAAAAATGTAGTTTTTCATATTTTCTTTTTCTTTTTTTTTTGTCTTTTTCCCTAAGATTTTTACGTGATTTGAAAATTCTAGATCCCGTATCTATTCTTCCAGGAGTTGCTCATAGTTTTACCACATATGAGCTTTTATTTCTTAAAATAGTTTCTTAAATTCTGGAATGAATCAGTTTTCATATCCTTTCTCTTAGAAAGTCAACAGACTTTGAATAATTTTATATCTTTCTGTCATCTATCAATACATATTGATATCAGTTTTGAATCTATATATTTATAATTCATATAATCAATGTATTATTTACATTTAGAATTAAAATGTATTTTAAGTATTTTCACATTTACTCTATATTGTTTTATTTTTTCTTTTTGCCATAATAGCTTTTGTCAAATAGGTCTTGAAAGGATGATTTACCCATACATATTCTTATTTTTATTAGTCTAAAAATGTCCATATTCTTTGTTCTTAAGTGATAATTTATGTAGATATGGAGTTTTATGTGTAAAGAATTTTTATGTGGCACTTTGAAATATTTTCTCCAAGCTCCTTGTATCAAATATTACTGATGAAAATGATGTCTCATTTTCATTACATTGTTGATAATCTGTCTTTAACTCTTGTAGCTATTAGAATTTTATTGTTACTCTCAATGTTTTCAAATTACAATATAGCATGTCAATGTATTTTTTTTTCTTTTATTTCCCATTTCTTACATTTTTGTTCAACAGTCACTAATTTTTTTTCATATGGAAAATCTTGGATCTTTTAATTCTAGAAAATTCTTAGATGTAAATCTTTCCTCCATATGTTTTATTCTCCCTCTGAAAATCCTATTAGATAAACCGTGGCTGGCTTGTATGTTTCTCATTTTTATCTGTACATGTATTTGCAGTGCATTCTGGAAGAATTCCTCAGCCTGATCTTTTATTTAGTCACCAATTCTGTCATTAGGGATGTCCATATTTTTAAATTATCTTAAAAATCATACCATATTTTCAGGAACTCTTTATAATTTATCTTAACATATTTTCTTTTCTTATACATTTCTTTTCTTGTGTCATAATCTGCATTTATTGTTTTAGGGAGGTAATTTCTTCCTTTGTCTTTCTGAGTGTTTGAAAGCTTGTTCAGATAGTTAACGTTAAGTATTTTCTTTAAGTTTTTCCATTTGTTGAATGTATTTTCTCCTCTCTTCCATCATTGAGCTTTCTTAAGTTTCTGTCATACTGGACTGTGCTCTTCTCTTTGGCAACATAATTCTGAGACAAGCATTTGAGATGTTAGTTTTCTGTCAGGTGGATTTTCTCAGTGTTCCAAGATTGAGATAAATTTAGGTTAAAACTCAGCTTCTATCAGTCCTGTTTTATTGTAAATAGAAACGTCTTCCTTAATGTTTTGATGGAGACCAATCAACCCTAGGACTGTAATACTCGAGTATCTACAACATTATTTTCATCAAATGGATTTTAAAACTGCTTATGAGGTACAGAGGGCCTTCGTATATAAAGATAGAAAACCAAGATTTAACACTTACTTGGAGATTTTATAAAATAGTCAAAACATGAAAAGAAACAACTCTGCCAACAAAACACTAGCATCCAGAGTGTAGAGATTACATTTTGTTGGAATGTTTTATTTTCCTTTGGACTAAAGGCCAACAAAACAAAAGAGTGTCTGGCTTTAAAAACAACTATTTTCAGTTATAAATCATTTTATGCTTGTTTCGCATTGACCTAAGGGTACAGTTTGGGATATGCTCTAGTGTCCTTTCAGTTTCTTTACATGCCCAAAAGATAGTTTAAAACCTAAAGGTCTTTTGTGAAAGGCTTCCACGTTTGGGTTTTGTTTTGTTTTTGTTTCTGTTTTTGTTGTTGTTATTGTTTTTTTTTGTTTTTGTTTTTGTTTTGCTTGTTTTTTTTTGTTTGTTTGTTTTTTTGCCTGTCAGAAAATAACAAAGATAAATGAAAACAGCTAAATACTAGATGATACAGTATAAAATGGTAATCTTTCATTTCGCAAGCCAGAAGTTGAAGGATGTGGACTGTACTGAACAGTCACAGCATACGTTAAAAAAATCTCTAAACAAACACAGTTTTAAGGTTTACACCACATTTTAGTGCATGTGGAGTACTGAGTCTCCCACTCTCAAAACTTATAGCGAAAGGAGAAAGGGATTTCTGAAGAAAAAAGAGAAAAGAAAAGAAAGGAAAGCCAATGGACAGTTTTTGAGTTTTAATTCCATAGCCAGCACCAAATCAAATGTTATAGATGAAATCAAAACATGTAAGAACAGTGTATCATGTGGGGAAGATATCATCCTTTTGTTCATATATATTTCTATATTCCCAAAAACCAAAATGCATTTCATCATATGCTTTAGAGTTCTTAGACTATCCATCACTATCAATAAATGCATAGATAGCTAAATGGTAAAAGATGTGATGACAGAACAGAGAAAGAAGGAAGGCTGCCAAACACAGGCTGAAGGAGAGAATTGATATAAAAATGTTCACACCATTTTAGGGAGAGGCCAGATGAACAGGGGCCCAGAGTCTAGTAATAAAGATTTTGCCCTAATATCATAAACCTCACATCTAACTTCTATTTTGCACATGAATTTTTACTTTTGGTTTTTCTTCAATGTTAGATATAAAAATATTAAGGTAGGAATAAACTTAAAAGATAAAAATATAATGATCCAACACTGAAATCACCTTGTGTATGCATCTAATCTCTTTCCACTTCAGCATTAACCATTAACTGAATTTTTGGTTTATAATCTTTACTTACTTTTTGAACTTTAGTATTTAGGTTTGTCTCACTAGAGAGCACATAAGTTTACAAGTTTTGGGGACTTCAAAGAAATGGAATCATTTGCCTTCTCTCAATGGTCATTCATGTAGTTGAATGAAACACTGATTCATTCATTTTACAGATATAGAATTATTTTAACTCAATAGCCCCTTATTTACTAATTATACTCTTTTTTAAAATTTTTTAACCTTTATTCATTTATTGAGAGACAGAGACAGAGAGCGAATGGGAGAGGGGCAGAGAGAGAGGGAGACACAGATTCTAAAGCAGGCTCCAGGCTCTGAGCTCTCAGCACAGAGTCAGACACGGGGCTCGAACTCATGAACTGCCAGATCATGCCCTGAGCCGAAGTTGGTCACCTAACCAACTGGGCAGCCCAGGCACCCCAATTGATTATACCCTGGAGGGTTATATCCAGGATGTTTCTACCAAACAGTGCAATTCTTACATATGTTTTTGGAGTGCATACATGTAAGTTAATTCTAGGTATAAACCTAGGTTTGACTTGCTTATTTAATAGCTATCTATATATTCCATTTTATCAGTTAATGCTAAATTGTTTCCAAAGTGGTTACACCAACTCGTGCCCACAAACGTATGTTAATTGGTAGGTAGTCTTACTGTTTCATATTCTCTGCGGTATATTAATATTGTAGTTTTGATTTTTTTGTCAGTCTGGCATTTGTGAACTGTGCCCATTGGATTATTATTGAACATCACTGATTATTTAACTCAGCTTTTATTTTTCCCTTCCTTGCCTTTGTTATGTTTGGTTTTGATTGATTGCTTGCTTGCTTTAATTTCTTTTTTCCTCTTAAACTGTGTTTCTCCATTTACTCTTTTAATTTTAGTGGTTACTATAGAAATTTTAACCAGACAATTTAATGTACAGAACTCTAAAGTTTATAAAAACTCTGTTCTCCTTCTAAATATTTTAGGAATGTTGGAACATTTAATCATCTTCCATCTAGTTTATAAAATTTTATTGTTATGAATTATTACTATTATGCCTTATATATTCTCAAGATATTATTATTATTATATTTTCAATTAATTAGATGTCTCTGTACTTACTTTATCTGTATTCATCAACTGATATTTTAGACCTTTCATTGAAATCAATGCCATTTTACTTAAATTGCACACGATAGAATTTTCTTTTGATAAAATCTGTTCATGGCAACTTGAGTTAGCCTGTCAGAAAATGTCCCACGTTTCTCTTATTTCTCTCTCATATTAAAAATGATTTTGTTTTGTTTTTTTTTGTAAGTTATAAAATTCTGGGTTGATAGACTTTGCATGTATTATATGTTTATAGTCCCTGGAATTTTACTAGTAAGAGTTATTTCGGACCTGAGTGTGAAGTGGTTTCTTCTTCCTCTCAAGATGATTGATATTTCCTACTTCCAGGATCCCAATCCGGAAGATTACTGGCATTCCAGGGATAATTTTAAACCAAATTTTGCATTATTCTTTTTCCTTCAACATCATCCCTCCAGGGTGAATTTTATTTCAAACTTGGCTTGTGGTTAGAACATCTCACAGGACAAAGTACTCTTTGTTTTTGTTTTATAGTTTTCCATTTATACTTTCCTCCCCACTTTGAGCACAAATGCAGGAGACAGGCAAATTTCCCTCTGTTTTTTTTATCAATTTATTATCAAATTGGTTTCCATACAACACAAATTTCCCTCTTCTTATGTAGAGGTGGAGGGATGAGGGCATTGGTGAGTGATGAATTTTCTTTCTATTTCACTCTTAGGCTAATGATGTTACACCTTAGGGAGTTCTCACTAAGAAAAAAACTAAGTTTTATTACCTGTGTCTTTTCTCCCAAAAGGATGTGGAAACTAAAGCTAAAGATCAAAATTTAAGTAAATAACCTTGAGGAGAAAACAGGTTTTATGGTTCACTTGCCTCTTTGAGTTCATTCAGATTTTGGCATTAAGATTTCAATTTCCTGACCATTGATAAAATTAGACGATTTTTAAAACATATAATAATCCAGCATTTTTAACTATTTCAGCAGAAGATTTGACTATTTATTGAGTTGGCTGTAATTATGGAAATAAAGTTATGTAAAAAAATTTGTGTGCTTCAATAGGAGTTTTTATTTTTCAAACCTGGATGGTAGGGAAATAGAGAAGATTAGAGGGAAACCTTTATAAAAATGTAAATTTTTTGGACTCGTGGTTTTTTGTTTTGTTTTGTTTTACAGTTTAATGTATTTTAACAGCAAACTTACAGGAACAGCACAGAAGACAGACAACATTAAATACAGGGCCTTGCACGTAGGACAACTCAGAAAAGTAGACTGAATGAGTGGAATCTATTATGATAAAAATTCTAAAAACACCATTTAGTTGTCATCAATAAGAAATTTACTTGTTTTAAAAAAATTCCAGATGCTGGCATTGTCCAGGAAAATTTAACAGGTTTATTTATAATTGTTATAAAGTTGAACTACTGGACCGTGTTCACTAAAACATTTTGAATTGCATTATTGTTTTATGTCCCCGCATTTATACTAAAAATTCACAAAAAAATTGGAAAAACTGCCAATACCTGAATTCTGTCTCCTATTTTTCCATTTGCCATCATACACGTAGGTACCTTTTGACCTCCTGGGGAAAAAAAAAAAAATCTAATGTTCGGAATTACCCATAACAGGAAGAAGAGATTTTTTTTTTTTTTTTAAGAATGAAATGTTTTCCATCGGAGTAAATTCCTTTTTTTATGTTTATTTATCTTCGAGACAGAGGGAGACAGAGCATGAGTGGGGGAGGGGCAGAGAGAGAGGGAGACACAGAATCCGAAGCTGACTAAAGGCTGTCAGCACAGAGCCCGATGCGGGCCTCGAACTCACAGACAATGAGATCATAACCTGATCCGAAGTCGGATGCTTAACCGACTGAGCCACCCAGGAGCCCCTGGAGTGGATTTTTAAACACATTCTCCACGTATGCGGCTTGCTAACTAGATGCCTTGGGGCATAATTGTTACATGTTTGGCGTCTTTAAAGAGGCCCTCCAGATAGGCCTCGCTTGCCTCCTGCAAAGCACCAATAGCCGCTCTCCAGAAGCGCAGATCTGTTTTGTAGTCCTGAGCGATTTCTCACACAAGACGCTGGAAAGGAAGTTTGAGGATCAGAAGTTCAGTGGACTTCTGATGACTTCTAATTTTGCAGTGCCACGGTCCCAGGCCTGTAAGGGTGAGGTTTTTTCACTCCTCCAGTAGAGGGCGCACTCTTGTGAGAAACTTTTGTAGCCGGTTGCTTCCTCTGTGCTTTACGCGGGGTGAATTTGCGGGCCCTAGGCTTTGTAGGAGCCATGGGACCGACACCTCCTTACTTACCCCCTTCTCCTTAGGCTGGAGCTCGGGGAGTTGGAGGTGGTGAGGCGGCGGCTGTGAACACAATTCTCATATTTATTTCTTACGTGAAAAAAGTGAGATACAAGCAAAGTTGAGAAGGTCATTTAAGAACCTAATCTATGTGATTTTTAATATACATATTTTTTTCCAGTGTGGAAATGGGGGGAGGGAGAGGAAGAATATAGAGTAATTACAGAAAATTTCCTGAACTCAGACTTTGCATGGTGTACCAACCTCATACAAACAGATTGGCTTTTGAAAATAAAAGGGTCCATGTGGATTGGAATTTGGAATAAAAAGTGGAGCTACCAGAAGAATCAAGATTCTCCTGTGGAAAACCTGGAGAGGTCAAAGTTGGTGCAGCACACGTGTTAGAACAGAACCATGAATGTAGGCCATGACCAGAAAGACTCAAGTTTCTTCTTTTTTTTCTTTATTGCTGTGTCACTGATACTAGTTATGGTGGTGGTAAAAGTAGCAGGCCAACAGGGAAAGAAGCCACTAATAATAGATCTCGTGTATATGTTCCTGTTTTTCTGCCACAAGTAGGACTCCCACTTTAGGTTGAGTGAATTATTAATATTCTTGAACTTTATCTAAATTCTAGAGGTGCAGTGAAGTGGCCATCCCAGAGAGGCAAGGTCATTTCTGAGACAGATGACGTATTTTATATTACTGTTAAGAGATTAAAACCTCATTTGGGATCCTTAATTTTACTGAGATAGGAAAAAATAACAAAGACAAAAAAATACGTATTTAGGAAAATTTAATGATTTTTCTTGTAGTGCCGAAGTGTACAGGAAAATGCATCCAATCAGTCCTTTGCTGCTCTCCATTATATTTGCATAATCAGTTTGCTATGTCGCTTTGTTTTTATTTTTTATTTTAGTTTTTTTTTTCAGAACATCTCTATGTCTCTTTCCACCAATTCCCCTTAAAATACTTACTAGATTGAATTTTGAGTCACACATCTGGTTGTACAGGTGTAAAAAGTTTTTAAGATACCACCTCTATTATCGTCTTTTGGTTATAGGAAAATACTGGAAAAGGCAAAAGCAAAAACCAGGAGCAAACATTGCTGTCGTGAAATATCTCTGGATTTAAAGGCCTTGAATTCAATGATCTTTGGACATTTGAGTGCTAAAGAATTTATCTTGATATGAAGATTTTCTTTGAAAAGCCAGCAATTTTAACTAACATTAGAGTCTTTAGCTTTATTGAGACATGAGAGAAATATTGGGCAGTTTATATATTCCTAACTTTCAAAGAGAAAAAAGGTAAATAATAGTCTTCCAGAGATAGCATTCTTGCACTGGCAAAGGCAGCAGTGATGCTGTTATTATATATTTTATTTTTTGTTATTTTTAAGTATTTATTTATTTATTTTGAAAGAGGAGAGGGACAGAGGGACAGAGAGAGAGAAAGGAACGGGAAGAAGGAGAGGGCAAGAGAATCCCAAACAGGCTCCATGCTGCCAGTGCAGAGCCCAGCATGGGGCTAGAACTCACGAAAATGTGAGATCATGAGCTGAGCTGAAACCAAGAGTTGGATGCTCAACCGACTGAGTCATCCAGGCACCCCTCAGATACATATTTTTAAAAATATACTGCCTTAATTCTCAGACTAACTTAAGTTAGTTCCAAAACTTGAAGCAAAATGGAAGCAATCATAACCCTCAATCTTATGTGACATTCTTTCAAAGTTCAATGTGACAAATTTGTTATTCGTGTGACGTTGTTTACAGTCTTCGTTGACTTGGTACTGAAATCTAGGTTGTTAATAATGGATTCCTCATATTTATTTTCTCATATTTATTTATTTTTTAAATTTTTTTTATTTTATTTTTGAGAAACATAGAGACAGAGCATGAGCAAGGGAAGGGCGGAGAGAGAGGGAGACACAGAATCTGAAGCAGGCTCCAGGCTCTGAGCCGTCGGCACAGAGCCCGACGTGGGGCTCAAACTCACAGACTGTGAGATCATGACCTGAGCTGAAGTCGGCTACTTAACCAACTGAGCCACCCACGTGCCCCAAGGATTCCTCATATTTAAATAAATTTATATGTGGTATTAACTTTTAATATTACAGGAAGTTTTTTATTGTCTTGATAGAAACATGCTTTTTCTTTCTTCAAAATAGTTTGGTTTTATGCATGTAATCTATTTTTAGGATTATATATATATATATATATGCATATATATAGTATATAATAGCTTATACTATTGATTAGATAAGGTATACTCTATCAGTCTGCATAGGTCAAATTACCACACAGTAACAAACACCCTCCAAAAATCTCTGTGACTTGAAAACCACAAATTTGTATTTCTTGCTGCCTTTCATGCCCATCGCCGTGTAGCCACACACTCTGCTCCGCATAGTCATCTTTGACTTACGGCCATCATCTCAAATTTTACTGGTCCCTATTTCAGAGTTAAATGATATTACATATCAGCTCTTCCACTCAGATTCCAAAAGCCATATCTGGTTACATGGCTATATTCACTTAGAAGTGGGCTCTAAAGGGCCTTCTTCATAAGTGCCTATAAGGAGAAGAAGCCAGAAGTGTTTGCTGAACATTTTCTGACCGCCACAGTTTACCCTTCTGATCACCAAATGTGTGATTCGCTCTTCTTTCTGTATATAATATATGCTTACTTGCTTCTCAAAGTAAACAAGACGTAAGCCTTAGCTCATCATAATAAGAATCTAAAAGTGGTGTATCTTAAAGTGATATATGTTGGTGTTGGCACGGAGATGATATGTGAAATTCTCTATGGCTGGACCAGATATGACTTTCCTTGATCCAGATAAATGTATGTCATTGGTTCTCACACCCCAATATATATAATGGTACAACAAATACTGTAAAACTTCAATCAGTAATCACATTTAGAAAGGAGAAGACGCCTGGTTGGCTCCGTCAGTTGAGCATCGACTCTTGATTTCAGCTTGGTTCATGATCTCAGGGTTGTGGGATAGGGCTCTGGGTCATGCTGAGCATGGAGCCTGCTTGAGATTATCTCTCTTTCTCTCTGTTTCTCCCTTTGTCCCTCTCCCAACTCAAAAACATGTGTGGAGGGGGGTGCAAGATACACAGTAGGTAGTAATGTATAGCAATCCTGAAATCACCACTGGGTAAAGTTTTGAGGTATCCTTACCCTAGTGGGGAGGAATGTTCTTTGAATATTCTCTATTTCAGCTCTGTGGGAGCAGTGTTTTCTCAGCCTACTGTTTTCTGTGGTTCTTTGCATTTCTTTCTGAGATTTTACCCCTTATTATCATTTTTGGCCACATATGATGTTCAAAGTAGAAAACTATATTCTCCTGAGGACTGAACAGCATTCCCAGCTTGATTCGTTTTCAGAGAAAGCTTGTTTTAAATCTTGGACAGTCATACTCTCTTTAAGTGTAAGTTATGGGCAGTCTTTGGGCAGTATGACTCTCTCAGTAACTTCCTTACCTTCTTAACAATTGGAGTCCAATAAGTTCCACGTGCCAGTAACTACAATCACAGTTCCATTTGGGACATCCCTCTTTCCCTTGACTTCATCGCAAATAACTTGAGCTTTTCAAATTCAATGAACATGTTACATCATTCGACCTTTTTTTTTTTTTTTTTGAACAATTTTTCCAACAAAGGAGATTTTCAGAAAAAGCAAACAAACAAACATTAATTCTTTCAGGCTTTAGCAACAGATGTAATGGTTCTTCATTAACTTCATCCGCTTGCAAGTCAGAGTTTGATATTTTTGCTTATGACTTTCCTCATTTTGATCTTCATTTCCTTAGGGTTCAGAAGCACTCTCTGTTTCCAATATAAAATTGTCCCTATTTCTGAAGTCATTGTATACTCTTTTATCCCTGCTCTCAAATAGACTAATAATTTCTTGATTGTAATATCTTGTCAAATGCAGATGATACATCCACCTTTGGCTACTATCATTCTGATATCCAGTCTCTTTTCTGAACACTACAACATCATTAACTGTATATTCTGACTATCAAACTATCTCAAGTGATTGTTTAATCAAATGTTTTGCTACTACGTAACACTGATTTCCATTTTTCAGTTCCTCACCTTCAAATGACCCATTCTCAAATCTGCCATGTATTTAAATTTGTTTCTTTTGTGATAGCAACATCTCTTTTTTGATATGATTTCTGTGTCATTCCAAACAGAATTTTGAAACTAAAAGTTCTCCAACTAAGGTATCACAAACTGGGAAAACATACTTACCAAATTAGTAAAACATTTGCAGGTAGATGACTGGTTAAAAGATTCTTGTGGAGATAAAAGTCAGTGTTCAAAATATGGGGAGGAATTTTCATATTCGAATAGCTCATAAAATAATACTAGTCACTGAATGGTTATCTTTTCCACAGAATAAACACTGACATAAGTGTTGAAAAGAGTGGGAAAAACACTTACATGATGGATACTACCATAATGATGTTGGTCCAGGCTTATGGAAATACCAGTTTAAAGGGTTAAGTTAAAAGTATGGATACATCTGTAAGAAATAGGTTATTCAGTTCTTGGTAGCACTATGTTTCAAACACGTGTTGGTTCCCTGGGTATAAAAGTTTATTCCTTCCTTTCGGTTCATATTGAAGGCATTTAATTGAATCCAGGTACACTATTCTATGTCTCAAGTATTTTGATCCGGTGACTAGACAACATCAAACCATACAAATAAGAAAGACCGTCAAGTAATTTGAAGACCTGTATAAGAGTAGGGAGAAACACACACAAAGTGATATTGATGTTTAGAATGTGGGTCATGCAAAATGGCTTGGGTATTCAACAGTGACTTGGAAGGAATCATAAAATGCTTTCTGCAGAATATATATTTTGATATTGAAATTGAAAAAAAGGATACAATGTCAATGCATACAGATGCATCAAGGGGGCAGAAAAATATTTCAGAGGTTGGGGAAATCGTAAGAAGTAGGTTTGCTGGGCTATGAGGAACAACAAATAAGAAAGCTACTGGAATTAAACCATAAGAGACTCATAAATACATAGAACAAATGAGGGTTGATGGGGGGCGGGGAAGGGGGAAAATGGGCATTGAGGAGAGCCCTTGTTGGGATGAGCACTGGGTGTTGTGTGTTAAGTGATGAATTATGGGAATCTACTCACAATGCCAAGAACACACTGTATACACTGTATGTTAGCTAACTTGACAATAAATTATATTTAAAAATTAAAAAAAATAACAACAAAAATAAATTAAAGAAATAAAAAGGAAGCTGCTGGAAGTAAAAAGCAGTGTGAAATTATGTTGAGGCCAATTCTTCTCTTTGCTTGATGTGTGAACAAACTTTCTCTCTGGTTTACTATCTCCATTACCTAAATCCTCACTGATTACTCTCCCCTCTTGACCACTAACATATTTATATCATAATGTACACAGTTATAGAATTTATTGATTTGTACATGTATACATATACATTTAATTTTTGTCCTTCTGACAGTTGAATTCTCTATAGATTTTCTTATATGCTCATAGTATATAGTATAATATTGACTATTGATTAATTGTAAAAATAAGTTAAAATTACTGTATAAAATATAATTCAGGGACCACTGCCCACTTTCTAAAATAAAAGCTTATTAGAACACAGCCACATCTGTTTACGTACTCTCTATGACTGCTTTCATAATACAACGCCACAGCTGAGTAGTTGTGACAGAGACTGTTTGCCCGTGAAGCCTAAAATATTTATTATCTGGCCCATAACAGAACATTAGGATGACGAACTGGTTAAATGCTAGACTAAATAATATTTTGCTAAAGATCTCTATTGAAATTTTAAAAATTTGCTATGACTTTAAAAAATAAGATTCTGGTCAACATGGGATCACACCTATTTGGTTTCCTTCCAAGAAAAGAAAATAAACTTATAAAGAAATAATTGATTTGGCTGAAAAGGCAGAAAACCTATTCTCTTTCTTACACAGCTATTCTTACTGGATTAAGCATAGCTATAGCAAAGATAAACTGCTGGCCTTAAATTTTCTACTAAAAATTGTAGTTGTTTTAAGAACTTCACACATTTGCAGTAAGATCTGGGAACCACAGTGTTTTGGAGATGTTAGATCTAATCAATACCAAAGGACAGTCATAGAAACATTAGAATATTTACTCTTGAGCATTTGCATGGACAGGCTAAACTAGTATGTGTATTTCTTTAAATTTTGCTCCAAAATATGATGCGTGTTATAATAAAATATTGTTTTATTTATATACTTTAGTATTTAATTTTCTTCACACATATGTTAAATAAAGAAATCTAATACTGATAACAAAAATTATTGAAGGAAGAATGTGCTGATCTTTATTCTTAGTTAATTATCACTAGAAAAACTGGACTTTTAGAAAGTAACATAAATATTATAGTGAATGGTTAAGTGTATGGGCTGTAGAATCAGATAATCCTAACCGCAAATCCTGGCTCCTTCTCTTTTTAGTTGTATTTTCTGAGCCTCAGTTTATGTATAAAATAAATTTAATAATAAGACCTAATTCATTGGTTTGTATTAGGCTTAAATGAGAAAAAGAGCACTTGGGAGAAAATTGGCACCAAATAAATGTCCTGTTATTGTTGTTGTTTACAATCATGGTCTCTATATTTCCAGTGGACGATGTTCTTATTTCTGGAAAGACATAAAATCATTGGTTAAAAAAACAAACCGAATGAAAACGCAAAAAAAGACAACTCATATCATAGTCCTGCAACCAGTTGGTGAAAGAAAAGCCTTGTAAACAATTGATCTTCCTTCAAGTTCATTTCCTCATATTTTACCATTGTGTTCCTTTTTAATTTTTCTACCTGGTTGCAATATTATTTTTAACTCTAATTTAAACTTTTTTTTTTTTTTTGAATACTTAGAAATAAGCACCGAAGGGGCACCTGGGTGGCTCAGTTAGTTAAGCGTCAGACTTCGGCTCAGGTCATGATCTCACAGTCTGTGATTTCGAGCCCTGCGTCGGGCTCTGTGCTGACAGCTCAGAGCCTGGAGCCTGCTTCGGATTCTGTGTCTCCCTCTCTCTCTTGACCCTCCCCTGCTCATGCTTTGTCTCTCCTGCTCTCAAAAATAAATTAAAAAAAAACATTTAAAAAAAATAATAAGCACCCAATTGTGACTGAGGATTCTTGTGAAATGTGGTTGACAGAAAAGATACAGCAAAGCAAAACTTACTTTTTAACTTAAAATGAGATTAATTTTTCTGCAAAGACATGTTTTAAAACATGTTACTTTTAATGACAATATATAATGAGAATAGCATTATCTGCTCTTCTCACCGATAGTAAAATATTCTGATATAACTTTCAAAACAAAAGAGTTTAAATGGAAAAATATATGCATTGAAGTCAATTTTATATACATATATTTTTCCATTGGGTGCCTTTTGAAGATTTGAACAAGATTCATATCTGTGTATTAGTTGAAATTCAAAAATGAGAAACACCAACTCTTCCTCACATTATAATAGGCTAAGTTTTAACCTTCCAATCTCTAATGAACAAGATACGATTGCATGGACAAACCGAGAAATATGGATAAATATTTCAATACAAAATAATATATTTCCATAGCACATGGGTAAAATACATGTGCGTCAGATGGGAAATATGCTATGTAGTTCCCTTCTTTTAAACTGCTGGAAAATTATTGATTGGAAACATTTAGAAGATCAATTGGTGAATGCTCATAGTTCATCACAGAGACATTTAAATATGGTGATTATGTTACTTTTGAACTGAGTGTCAATTCAATTTTCTTATACGAAACCGTACTTGGGGAATTACCTTAAAATAATCTTAAGCCCCAGATTAACCTTTTCTAATTGGCATGCTTTAGAATCATCAATTAAAATTAACGAAGTAGACAGGTTAACAAAACAAAAAAATTTCTGTTACACCACACAACAGAACATTCCAAAAATAATGAACTTGCACCTACTGCAATAAATACGGTGTCTGTATATATGTGTGTATGGGGCAGACGTGTCTATAGCTGCTGGTTTAGAATTGAGTTTATGTTCTTTGCATTATGAAGTAAATCAAAGGCCATTTTATTTTCTCTTAAACCTGAGTTTTTGTAAAGTAAGGTACAAAGCACTAGCGTTATTCAAAAAGCTGTAAGTACATTCTTATTGTGTTAGAATTTTGGCAACTTTAATGTGAAAAACTTGACATCAGGAAGACACAAGATTTGTGGAATTTACCACTGACAAAGACAGCATCACTCTATGGTCACTTCTGTGACCACTGGCATGATTGGATATAATGGCCTCATTTCTATCGGGCTATGAAAGGAATGATGCCAAAATAACTATGGGTTTCTTTTCTAATACAAGCAAGTAAAAAAAAAAAAAAAAAAAAAAAAAAAAAAAAAAAAAAAAAAACAAAAAAAAAACAGACTAGGCAGTCCTATGCTGTATGTCTGTATGTTTGGGCTGCTATTGATACTGAGTAATGTTTATAGACAAAATCTCTGCCATTCAATTGATTGTGAGTTTAAAAAAAACATTTTATTAAGAGTTCATATTCTTATTTATTTTTTTAATTTTTTAATGTTTATTCATTTTTTAGAGAGATAGAGCACAAGCAGGGTAGGTTCAGAGAGAGAGGGAGACACAAAAATCAAAGCAGACTCCAGGCTTTGAGCTGTCAGCACAGAACCTGACACGGGGTTTGAACTCACAAACTGCGAGGTCACGACCTGAGTTGTAGTCAGACACTCAACTGACCGAGCCACGCGGTCTATGTTTATAGACTGATCTTCTATAAACATCAGTACACAGGCGTCCGCAGACTTTATATTTTTAGAACAGTTTTAGGGTCAGACTAACATTGAGAGGAAGATACAGAGATTTGCTATTTGTCCCCTGCCGCCAAGCTTGTATAGCTAGCCCCATGATCAACATTGCCAGCCAGAATTGTACAGTTGTTAGATTTGACAAACCTACACTGACACATCATAGGAACCCAAAGTCCAGAGTTTACTTTACTTAGTTCACTCTTGCTAAACAATCTATGAGCTTTTAAAATGTATAATAACATGCATTCATTAGTATGGTATCATACAGCGTATTTTTACAACCCTAAAAATCCTTTGTTCTCTGCCTATTCATCTTTCCCTATCCCCATCCCTTGAAAAACAGTGATTTTTCTATTGCCTCCATAGTTTTCCTTTTTCCAGAATGTCGTATACTTGGAATTATACAATATGTAGCCCTTTCGGATTGGCTTCTTTCATGTAATAATATAGAAAGGTTCTTCCATGTCTTTTCATAGTTTAATAGTGTGTTTCTTTTTAGCACTGAATATTATTCTATTGTCTGGATATACCACAGTTTATACATTCATTTACTGAAGGACATATAGATTGCTTCCAAGTTTTGAAAATTATGAAGAAAACTTCTATAAACATCAGTACACAGGTTCGTGTGTGGATTAACTTTTCAACTACTTTAGGTTTGAAAGGGACCATTTTGGATTCTGACCAGCAATTGCTGAGAGTTCCTATTGTTCCACATCCTTGCCAGCATTTGATATTGGTAGTGTTTCAGATGTTGCCCATTCTAATAGGTGTTCATGATATTTCGCCGTTGTTAATGTGCATTTCTTAGTAACATATGCATAGCATTTTTTTCATAAATCTTCTTAGCTGAAGTATCTGTTGAAGTAATTATCCCTTTTTTTTTTTCCATCAGAGTGGTGTTAATGTTGAATTTTAAGGGTTCTTATATATTGTGGATAAGTCATTTACAAGTATGTCTTTTGGAAATATTTTCTCCCAGTCTGTGGCTTGTGTTCTCGTTCTCTCCCCATTATCTTTCACTGAATGAAAGTTTTTAATTTTAATAAAGTGCAGCTTATTAATTACTTATTTCATGGATCATGCCTTTGGTGTTGTATCAAATAGTCATTGTCATAGCCATGGCCATCTACAGTTTCTCTTATGTTGTTTTCTAGGAGTGTTACATTTTTTGAATTTTTCTCCTATATCTATGATCCATTTTGAGTTAATTTTGTGAAGGGTATAAATATCGTGTCTAACTTTACTTTTGCATATATGTGCAATTGTCCCAGGCTTATTTGTTGAAAAGACTATTTTTAAGGGGGCACACGCACATGATTGGGGAGTGTAGAGGGAGAGAGAATACCAAGCAGCTCTGCACTGGACAGTGTGGAGCCTGACATGGGGCTTGGACTCATGAACCTGTGAGATCATGACTTGAGCAGAAATAAAGAGTTGGAGGCTTAAGCAACTGAGCCACCCAGGTGCCCCCAAAAGACCATTTTTATGGTTTTATTTTATTGCCTTGGTTCCTTCATCAAAGATCAGTTGTCTGTATTTACGAGGATCTGTTTTGGGTTTTCTTTTTTTCTTTTTTTTTTAATTTTTTAATGTTTATTTATTTTTGAGACAGAGAGAGACAGAGCATGAGTGGGGGTGGGGCAGAGAGAGAGGGAGACACAGAATCAAAGCAGGCTCCAGGCTCTGAGCTGTCAGCACAGAGCCTGATGCGGGGCTCGAACTCACAGACTGTGAGATCCTGACCTAAGCCGAAGTCGGATGCTCAACCGACTCAGCCACCCAGGCGCCCCTGTTTTGGGTTTTCTATTCTATACCACTATTTTGTTTATCTCTTCTTAGAGTAGCACCATTCTGTCTTGATTAATGAAGCTTTATAGTAAGTCTTGCATTTGGGTAGTGTCAGCCCTTCAGCTATGTTCTTCTCCTTACATATTGTGCTGTCTATTCTGGAACAGAAGGGACATATAAACCTTACCATATAAACTTTAGAATTAGTTTGTTGTTTTCCACAAAATAACTTGATGAGATTTGATGGAGGTTGCTTTGAATCTCTACATCAAGATTGGAAGAACTAACATCTTTACAGTACTGAGTCCTCCTATACATGAACATGGAATATCTTTCCAATGATTAAGGTCTTCTTTCGTTTCATTCATCATAGTTTTGTAGTTTTTCATAATGATCTTGTACATATTATGTTAGATATATACTTAAGTAATACATTTTAGGGGGTACTCATGTAAATTATGTTTTTAATCAAATCGTTTGTTCACTGCTGGTATATAGAAAAATGATTGCCTTGTATCCTACAATCCTGTTATAACGAAGTCCTCATTCAAAGAGGTTTTATTGTTTGTTGTTTGTTTTGTCAAAACTTTTGCATTTTCTTTTTATTTATTTTTAAAGATTTTTATTTTAGAGAGAGAAAAAGGGAACAAATGGGGAAAAGAGGAAGAGAGAGCTACAGAGAATCCATGACGAGTGTGGAGCCTGACACAGGGCTCAATCCCACGACCCTAGGATCATGAGCTGAGCTGAAATCCAGACTCATACACTCAACCGACTGAGCTACCCAGGCACCCTAATTCTTTTATATTTTCTATGGGAAAATACAGTCTTGTCATGTGAGAACAGAGAGTTTTATTTCTTCCTTTCAAATTTGTATGTCTTTTATTTCCTTTTCTGTTCTTGTTGCTTTAGCTGGAACTTCCAGCACAGTGTTGAAAAGGAGTGGTGAGATGGGACATCTTTGCCTTTTACCTGATCTTAGGAAGGAAAACTTCAAGTTCTCACTGCGATAGTTCCCTTTATTCACAAAGGAGATGTTTCACGACCCCTAGTAGTCACCTAAAACTGCAGATATTAACGAACCCTATATCCATATGTTTGTCCTGTACATACATACACACAATAAGGTTTAATTCATAAATTTTTACAGTAAGAGATAAACAACAACAGTAATAAAATAGAATAATTATGGTAATCTAATAAATGTTTTGTGAATATGGTCTCTCTTTGTGACTATATTACATTGTGTTCACCTTTTTTCTTCTTGTGATGTGAAAATGCCTATTTGATGAGATGCAATGAGGTGAATGACGTAGGCATGTGACCTAGTGTTAGGCTAGGCTACTGTCATCTGCTTCTGATCTGTGACTGAGCACAGGTGACTGAAACTGCAGAAAGTAAAACCACAGATTGCATGGGGCAAGAGGACTACCGTATTTGTATGATGTTTGCTGTAGGGTTTTTGTAGATACTCTTCATCAAATAGAGAAAGTTCCCTTATCATATGTATTGGATTTTATCAAATGCTTTTTCTGCATCCATCAATATAATTGTGTGGTAATCCTTACTTAGTTTATTCATAAGATGGATTACATCACTGATGTTCTCATGTGGAACCATCCTTGCATACCTGGGATAAACTGGTCACAATGTATGATTGTTTTCATACAACGTTGGATTTGATTTGCTAATATTTTGTTGACAGAACTTATGAGATTTTTTTCCATGCTAATATGTCCTAGAAGTATAAACCTTAGGACTGTGTGACTTTAGCTCATTCAGGGAATTTAACTGACAGAAAGGCAAGAGAAAGGAAGGATATTTTGAAGAGTTTAAGCCTTTCTAGAATATTTATAACACTTTTCATAAAATTAAAGAAAGAAAATTTCTTTTATTTTAATGTTTATTTATTTTTGAGAGGGACAGGGCATGAGTGGGGAGAGGCCGAGAGGAGGAGCACAGAATCTGAAGCAGGCTCAAGCTCTGAGCTGTCAGCACAGAGTCACACGTGGGGCTCGAACTCAAGAGCAGTAAGATCATGACCTGAGCCACAGTCGGACATTTAACTCACTGAGCCACCCAGGTGCCCTAGAGGTGCAACTTACTATTAAAAAATGAAAAAAGAGAAACTCCCTTCTTTTTTTTTTTTTGTAGTTGGATGGTACACTAGCAATATTACTTAAGAGAAACATCTGTCAATATCTGCCCAAATAAACTGATGTTTCATCTCTGTTTATGAATCCTATGGCAACAGTGAGTTCACAAGTCAGTGTGTAGCCTGACCCATGTAACTATATATTGGAAACTAGAAGTTCTAGCAAGTCAAGCTCATATTCACAAGCATTGAGAAGTAAGAATCTTCTGTCTCTGTCTCTCTCTTTTTCTGAATTGTAGTATCTAGTAACTCCCTCCATGACAAATGGTGTACACTTAAGCAAGAAGATACAGAAAGACAAAATTAACAAAAAACAGCTGTAATATTTTATTAAACTATTTTAAAAATTACTAAAGTCTAAAAATAGTATTTATTACAGTTCTTTAATTAAGTTGACTTTAAGAAAAAGAATATATTTTATCATTTAAATATTAATCGAGTCTTCCCCCTTTATAATGTTTCTTTTTCCTTTCAAAAGGACAATGAAAACAAAATGAATATTTTATGTTTTTCCACTAATTATGACAATGAATTCATTGTCATATGAATATTTTATTGTGAAAAGCAATCATGTTGCTTCTTAATAAATAGAAGAATCACAGATATTCTTAGACCACATAAGCCTTTGTGACAGTTCATATGTCAATGAAGTTGCTTTTTAAATATATGCAACTTCCTTATATTTCAGTCAAAGTTTCTAGGGAGATTCTTCTCACCGACACTTAGATCACCATGCTATGCATGATTTTGAGTGAGTCTTCTTAAAACCAGATGTTAAATTTAAGGGAACTTTGGATGTTACGTATAGTTAGTAATGGGTGGTAAGTATAGTATAGTTATTTATGGATGGTATGTATGGTTAGTTATGGACGGTATGTATGGTTAGTTATGGATGGTGTGTATAGTTAGTTATAGATAGTATGTATGGTTAGTAAAGGATGGTATGTATAATTAGTAATAGATGTTATGTATACTTAGTTATGGATATTTTGTACAGTTAGTTAAGAATGATATGTATAGTTAGCAATAGATGTTATGTATATTTATGGATATTATGTATAGTTAGTTATGGATGGTATATATGGTTAGTTATGGATATTATGCATACTTAGCCCTTTCTGGAACACTGTCCCTCCTCTACTATACTAAAGTTCTAATCACCCTTCTACCACTGCCAATGTGGCTGCTATAGAATAATTTTCCATGTGACCGGTAATGATAAGTACAGTAAGTTGTGCTGTGCCCATTATGCATGCATTTTATTTCCTCCTTGCAATAATCCTACAACATGGCCTTATCTCCCTTTTTTAAGTAAAGAAGTTGAGAACATTAGAAAGCTGCAGGGCTTCCGTTCGAGCTCCATCTAACTGATTTCCTAGACTACATCAAAAACCTTTCTGTATCTCTGCATTGCAACATTAATTTTAGTATATCCATTAATTTTACCCCTCCAATCCAAAAAGAAAATAATGACAATGTGAAAACATCTTTAAAAATCTTCATGGTCATAATGTCTCACAGATAGTCATCTATGTGTTATTCATGTCATCTACTTGTTGTTTACATATGCATGTCTATATCTGGGCTATTTGGGCATACATATACTATCAATCACATATTTCCTAATCAATTATTTTTGGTGGTTTGTAATTGCATGTATGCTTTTCTTCTTCAAATTGCATCTTCCTCTAATCGCATATATGATTTTCCTCAAAACTTCTTCATAACTGCCATTGAAGACAGCAATAAAAATATATGGCCATAATATCTATCAAAATTCTGTTCTGGGGAGCCTGGGTAGCTCAGTTGGTTAAACAACCTACTCTGAATTTCAGCTCAAGTCATGATCTCTGTACTGACATGGCAGAGTCTGCTTGAAGTTCTCTCTCTCTTCTTTCAGTCCCTCCTCTACATACGCATGTGCTCTTTCTGTCTCAAAATAAACTTAAAAAAATTATGTTCTGTCACAATATTATCTGCAAAAGTTGATTCATGTAGGTCCTTATAGTCTTTCAAGAAATTCCTAAGGATTCTATGGCCAGAATGATTCAATCTAGATCTCCTCACATTTCCCTGCCCTTTGTCTTTTTAATCCCTCACCCCCATTGTATACTGGAAATTGTGCCCACAAAAAAGCAGTGAAAGGACCTACTCTTAGACACAGATATTGAATCAAGAGTACTTAACTTATCATGGTTGTTTTTGTCTTACTCTATGCTGTTTCTAAGTATTTTAAGGAAAAATATATTTACATTACCCTGCATTCTTTTTTTTTTTACTTTTAGGAAATGAATTATTAATAAATTATTAACAGTTGTACATTTGTAGGGTTAATTTTTCATCAAAATTGTAATGTACTTAAAGCCAAGAGAGTTTTATCTAGCTTTTTTAATTTACATTTTCTGACAAATCATACATAGAAAAGTGAGCATCAAATTTTCATCAAAATTGTAATGTATTTAAAGCCACGAGAGTTTTATCTAGCTTTTTTTATTTAAATTTTCTGACAAATCAAAACATAGAAAAGTGAGCTCAAGCTAAAATGGACATTGTAACACATGTGGGTTTTTTTTTTAAAGATTTTATTTATTTATTTTGAGAGACACAGAGACAGTGTGAGTGGGGGAGGAGTAAAGACAGAGAGAAAGAGATGGGAAATCCCAAGTAGGCTCCACTGCCAGCGCAGAGAGAGACACAGGGCTGGAACTCACAAAACTGTGAGAATCGTGACCTGAGCTGAAATGGAGAGTAGGACGCTTAACTGACTGAGCCACCCAGGCGCCCCAAAACATGTGGTTTTGAGTGACTATTTCCTTAGATAAAAGCATATTTACATGACTTAGAGGAAGAAGGTTAAACTATGCTAGGACACTGAGAAGCAAGCAGTCAACAAAGTTTGGTGATGATGGATGAAACATCATTTGACAACATTAGTGATTATTTGATCAGATTTCTTTAAGTTGTACTTGAGATGTCAGTAAATAGACTTTATAAAACGAGAGCCACACACCATACAGAATTATAACTTTCTTTTGGTCATAGGTCTCATTAGGAAAAATTAAGGAAATTATGGAAAATCATAAATTAATCAAAGAATTCTGTTTTTCAACAGAGTAAGATCAGGCTCTCTGATGTGTAGTATAACATTTCCCCATCAGGTAGCGATGCAAAACCCACAGGAGATTGTTCCTGGAATTGTCTCCTCTTCTTGTTTCTTTTGCATTAAACCTGGAGGAGGCCACAGACCAAGTCTGTCGACTTTCTTTCGCTCTGGTGTACTCTCATTTTACATGTCAGCATCAACATATTCTTTACGCATATGCCTTTCTGTTCATGTTTCACATTATAATCTGATTGGCTTAATTTATCGCCAAGAGGCTGGGCAAGAAATCGCCACCGAAGCAGATGGTAGCTACGCAGTTGTGGTGAGCATAGCCTGTAGAACTGTGGATGTTGATGATGTACACCTGAAACTAATGTAACATTGTGCGTCAACTCTACTTCTGCTGAAACAATTAATTTAATATAATAATGATCAACCATAACGCACAAAGCATTTGATGAGTAAGTACTTGGCCAGGAGTGCTTCCAACAGGACAAGGTGGAGCCTGGTTCAGTTTCACTTGGGCTGGACAGACTGGACAACAGAGGCTGCAGGGCCAGCGTGGTGGAAGTCCCCAGCCAGGTAATCCTGAGAAACTAACTCCGTCCATCCTTCACTTTTCCTTCTGGAGATAGAATATAATAATAGTACCCTGTGGTTTTTTTCACTTGTTTGTGATTTAATGAAAGGTCTGCAAAGGCCTTTTCTCTCACTGAAATAAAGGTATTATTTTCTCAAAATGCTGAATCTATTATGGAGGAAGATAGAGAGTTCGGGATTAGCATTCCTGCTTGCTGCTTCACTTTTGAAATAGGTAAGCAATTGGTATTAAAATTAGGCAGAAGAAATGTCAGGAGACTGCAGGCAATTTCTCAAAATCATGATGATTCACACAAACCGAGGCCTTCTTTGTCTGGGTCCACAAAACCAGATGTATGGAAGACAGCTTTTCTCTCTCGGCCCTTGAATCTTTCTCATCAGTTTCAGTAAAGATAGTAATTTCATGGGATGCAGGAATATATTTATAAAAAATCATACATCACACATGACAGTGTATCAGCATGTGGGTCAATGGTAAGTCTAACAAAACATAATTAGGTGGAGTAACTAAAGTACGTATGTCTTCTAGATATTTCTGTCCATATATATGTGAGCCTTTGTAATCAAGTCTTGCAAGTTTTTTCCCAAAACAGTTTGGATGAACTTGTACCAATACTTACAATGCAGGTGCCTCCCTTAATTTGCCATCTCCTCCCTTCCTTCCCATGTAAGTGGGTTGACAGAATGCATGCAGGTCCCCTCAGTCAGTTACCCCAGAAGCAAACACAGTCATGGAGACCTAAGAGAGTATCCAATAAGTCTACTCAGGTGAGTCATTTCATTAATATTAAAAAATAATAAAAATAACATTTCTTCTTTCATTTTTTTTTCAAAAATTTTTCATTTTTATTTATTTAGAGAGAGCAAGGGAGGGGCAGAGAGAAAGGGAGAAAGAATCCCAAGCAGCTTTCGCACTGTCAGCGCAGAGCCCGATGCCGGGCTCAAATTCAGGAAACCATGAGTTTATGACCTGAGGTGAAGCCAAGAGTCGTATGCTGAACTGACTGAGCCACCCGGCATCCCAAGGTTTTGACGTTCTTAAACATGGAGGCGAAAACTCTAGTTTTATGACTCTTGATAATTTTCTCTTTCACCCTGTCTCCCTTTTCCTCTCTCGTTCCTCCCTTGTGTCAAGTTTGAGCACTTGGCATTGTTCTGTGAAATGTTATACTACATGTCAGAGAGCCTGATCTTACTCTGTTGAAGAACAGAATTCAATTCAGTTCCTACTTTAGGACCCAGGAGTCAATACCTAATATTTATTTCCTAACTCATCCTCCAAACCACTCTTGTTGATTTTATACCCAAAAATGTTTGCTGGAGCATATCTAGAGCACCTCAAAGCCATCAAGCACCAGAGAGTCAGCAAGCCCACAGAAAGGAGTGACCGCGGGTCCGAGCTGAGCTGAGGAGTACAGCTCTGCCTCCCCGAGAACTCCAGGAATCCTCAGGCCCAAGACAATTGTGCTGGAGAGC
>JAINVK010001314.1:0-122952 GCA_030068075.1 Paguma larvata | reverse complement strand
ACCAAGATGTTAAATGAATGAAGCATTGCCCACCTTGTTGTTTGTCAAAGATGAGTATATGCTCTTCCCTCCACGATCCATGCATACATTTTCTAACACTACCAATTGTATGAAAGAAGATGTTAGTTAATGATGCAATCTCCACAGAGTGGTTTAATAGAGTTGAGAATATGACATGTTCCTTAGTCCTTGCAAGGGAGTTCAAAAACTCTTTACCTATTGAAACAAGAGGGTAGTGGAATGAGGCATTCATCACAGTGTTATTTCATAGAGTGGAGTTTATGGCACTTTGCACCTAGTTCTGTGCATGGGATTCAACACACTACTAACTTACTGAAACAAGATGTTAGTTGAATGATGCATTCCCCACAGGGTTTTGCACAGATTTGAGAGTATTGCACTTTGCTCCTAGTTCTGTGCATGGGATCCAATACACTACTAACTTAATGAATCAAGATGTCAGTTGAATGACACATTCTCCATATGGTTGTCTCAGAGAGTTGAGTGTATGCTAGTTCGCTGCTACTTCCATGCATTGGATTCCACACATTAGTCACTTACTGAAACAAGATGCAAGTGGAATGATGCATTCCCCACGGTGTTGTTTCACAGAGTTGAGTTTATACACTTCACTCCTATTTCTGCATATGAGATTCAACACACTACTAACTTACTGAAACGACATGGTAGTTGAATGATGCATTCCCCATAGTATTATTTGACAGAGTTGAGTGTATTGAACTTTGCTCTTAGTTTTGTGCATAGGATCCAACACACTGCTAATTTACTGAAACAATATATTAGTTGAATGATGCATTCCCCACAATACTGGTTCACAGAACTGAGTTCTTGCACTTAGCTCCTAGTTCTGGCGCATGGGATTCAACACGCTACTAACTTACTGAAACAAGATGTTCGTGAATGATGCATTCCCCACAGTGTTGGGTCACAGAGTAAAGTGTATGGCACTGCTGTCCTGGTTCTGCGCTTGGGATCCAATAAACTAATAACTTAGTGAAACATGATGTTAGTTGAATAATGCATTCCCAAAAGTGTTTTTTCGCAGAGTTGAGTGTACGGTACTTCACTCCTAATTCTGCACATAGGATTCAACATGCAACTAACTTACTGAAAAAAAGTGTTTAGTTGAATGATGCATTCCCCACAGAGTTGTTTCATAGAGGTGAGTGTATGGCACCTTGCTCCTAGTTCTGCCCATAGGATTCAACACACTACTAACTTACTTAAACGCGATGTTAGTTCAATGATGTGTTCCATGCAGTGTTGTTTCTCAGAGATCAATGTATTGCACATTCCCTGCTGGTTCTGCTCATGGGATCCAATACACTACTAACTTACTGAAGCAAGATGTTAGTTGAATGGTGCAGATTCCCCACAGTGTTGTTTCACAGTGTTAAGTTGTATGGCACTTTGCTCCTAGTTTTGCACATGTGATCAACATACAACTAACCTTACTGAAACAAGTTGTTAGTTGAATTATGCATTCCCAACAGTGTTGTTTCATAAGTTGACTGTATGGTATTCACTCCTAATTCAGCACATGTAATTCAACAAATTCCTAACTTACTGAGATGAGTTGTTAGTTCAATGATGTATCCATGCAGTGTTGTCTCTAAGCGATCAGTGTATTGCACTTCACTGCTACCTCTTCTCATGGGGTCCAAATTAGTGAACAAGATGTCAGTTGAATGATGCATTACCCACATTGTTGTTTCAGAGAGTTTGAGTGTGTTTCACTTCTCACTCCTAGTTCTTCGCAAGGAATTCGACACACTAGTAACTTACTGAAAGATGTTAGTCGAATGATTCATCTCCCACAATACTGGTTCACAGAATTGAGTGCATTGCAAGGCTCCTAGTTCTGCACATGGGATCCAATACACCACTAGCTTTGTGAAAGAAGATGTTAGTTGAATGATGCATTCTACACAGTGTTGGTTCACAGAGCTGAGTTCATTGCACTTACTTCCTAGTTATGTGCATGGGATTTAACATACCTCTAACTTACTGAAATAAGGTGTTAGTTGAATGATGCATTCGCCACAGTGTTGTTTCACAGAGTTGAGTGTATGGCACTTAGCACCTAGTTCAGAGCATGGTATTCAACAAGATGTTTGTTGAATGATGCATTCCTCTCAATGTCGTTTAATAGAGTCGAGTGTATGGCACCCGCTCCTAGTTCTGCGATGGAATTCAACACACTAGTAACTTACTGAAACGAGATGTTTTTTCAATGATGTATTCCGTGCAGTGTAGTTTCTCAGAGTTCAGTGTATTGCACTTCACTCCAAGTTCTGCACATGGGATCCAATACACTACTAACTTACTGAAATAAGATGTCAGTTAGATGATGCATTCCCCCACAGTGTTGTTTCACAGAGTTGAGTGTATGGCACTTTGCTCCAAGTTCTGCGCATGGGATTCAACACACTCCTCTGAACCAAGGTATGAGTGAATGAAGAATTCCCCACAGAGTTGCTTTACAGAGTTCAATTATTTCACTTTGCTCCTAGTTCTTCGCATAGGATTCAACTCACTAGTAACTCTCTGAAAAAATATTTTAGTTGAATGATGCATTTCCCTCAGTGTTGTTTCACAGAGTAGAGTGTATGGCCCTTTACTCCTAGTTCTGTGCATGGGATTCAAGACACTACTAACTTACTGAAAGAAGATGTTAGTTGAATGATGCATTCCACACAGTGTTGGTTCACAGGGCTGAGTTCGTTGATGAGTCTCCTAGTTCTGTGTATGGGATTCAACATACCTCTGACTTACTGAAACAAGGTGTCATTTTAAATGATGCATTCGCCACAGTGTTGTCTCACAGAGTTGAGTGTGGGGCACTTAGCTCCTAGTTCTGCACATAGGATTCACCCTACAACTAACTTATTGAAACAAGGTGTTAGTTGAATGATGTATTCCCACCATGTTGATTCACAGAACTGAGTGCATTGCACTTAGCTCCTAGTTTAGCACATGGGATTCAACACGCTACTAACTTACTGAAATGAGATGTTAGTTGGGTGATGCATTCACAGAGTTGAGTGTATGGCACTTGGTTCCTAGTTTTGTGCATGAGATGCAACACACTACTAACTTCTTAGAAGAAGATTTTAGTTGAATGATGCATTCCCCATAGATTTGGTCAGAGAGTTGACTGCATGGCACTTCGCTCCTAGTTTTGCTCATGGGATTCAATACACTAGTATCTCCTTAATCAAGATGTCTGTTGAATGATGCATTCCCCACAGTGTTATTTCACAGAATTTAGTGTACTTCACTCCTAGTTCTGCTCATAGGATTCAATACATTAGTAACTTACTGAAGATGGTGTTAGTTGAATGATGCATTCTCCTCAGTGTTGTTTCCCTAGTTCTGAGAATGGGATTTAACATGCTAATAACTTACAGAAAGATGATGTTCATTGAATGATGCATTCCTCTCAATGTTGTTTAATAGAGTTGAGTGTATGGCACCCACTCCTAGTTCTGTGCATGGAATTCAACACACTACTAACTTACTGAAACAAGATGTTTTTTTCAATGATGTATTCCACAAATTGTTGTTTCAATGAGTTCAGTGTATTGCACTTCATTCCAAGTTCTACTCATAGGATCAATACACTAATAACTTACTGAAACAAGATGTCAGTTGAATGATGCTATACCCACAGTGTTTTTTCACATAGTGGAGCATATTTCACTGCGCTTCTAGGTTTTCACATAGGATTCAACTTTCAAGTAACTAACTGAAAGAAGATGTTAGAGGAATGATGCATTTCCCTCATTGTTGTTTCATAGAGTTGAGTGTGTGGCACTTGGTTCCCAGTTTTGCACATAGGATTCAACACACTAGTAACGTATTGAAGAAGATATTATTTGAATGATCCATTACCCTCAATCAGGTTCCCAGTATTGAGGGCATTGCACTTAGCTCCTAGTTCTGCACATGGTATTCAACACCCTACTAACTTCCCGAAACATGATATTAGTTGAATGATGCATTCCCCTCAGTGTTGTTCAATAGAGTTGAGAGTATGGCACTTCATTCCTAGTTCTGCGCATTTATCTCTACACACTACTAACTTAAGGAAAGGAGATGTTAGTTCAATGATGCTTTCCGCGCAGTTTTGTTTCATAGAGTTCAGTGTATTGCACTTCACTCCTAGTTCTGAGCATGGGATCCAATACACCAATATTTTGCTGTAACAAGATGGTAGTTGAATGATGCATTCCCCACAGTGTTGTTTCAAAGAATCAAGTACACTGCACTGAGCACCTAGTTCTGTGCATGAAATAAACACGCTACTAAGTTAATGAATCAAGACGTTAGTTTAATGACACATTCCCTTCAGGGTTGTTTCATAGATTTGAGTGTAAGGCATTTCGGTCATAGTTCAGTGCCTGGAATTTCACACAGTCCTAACTTACTGAAATAAGATGTTAGCTGAACGATGCATTCCCCACAGTGTTGTTTCACAGAGTTGAGTGTATGGCACTTCCGTCCTAGTTCTGTGCATGGGATCCAATAAACTAATAACTTAGTGAAACAAGATGTCAGTTGAATGATGCATTCCCCACAGCGTTGTTTTGCAGAGTGGAGTGTATGGCGCTTCACTCCTAATCCTGCACATAGGATTCAACATGCAACTAACTTACTGAAAAAAAGTGTTAGTTGAATGATGCATTCCCCACGGAGTTGTTTTATAGACGTGAGTGTATGTATGGCACCTTGCTTCTAGTTCTGCCCATAGGATTCAACAGACTACTGACTTACAGAAACAAGATGTTGGTTCAATGACGTGTTCCGTGCGGTTTTGTTTCTCAGAGATCAGTGTATTGCACTTCCCTGCTACTTCTGCACATGGGATCCAATACACTATAACTTACTGAAGCAAGATGTTAGTTGAATGGTGCCTTCCCCACAGTGTTGTTTCACAGTGTTTAGTGTATGGCACTTTGCTCCTAGTTCTGCGCATGGGATTCAACATACAACCAACTTACAGAAACAAGTTGTTAGTTGAATGATGCATTCCCAAAGTGTTGTTTGGCACTTAGGTCCTAGTTCTGTGCATGGGATTCAACCTACACTAACTTACTGAAAAAAGGTCTTAGTTGAATGATTCATTCCCACTGTGTTGGTTCACCACAATTGAGTGCATTGCACTTAGCACCTAGTTCAGTGCAGTATTCAACATGCTCTTAATTTACTGAAACAAGATGTCACTTGAATGATGCTAACCCAGGCTCCATGATCCCTGGTTAGGGTGTCAGGTGGTGAGTGGTCAGCCACACCTGGATACGAAGTATACCAGTTTCCTTAATCAGACCTAAAAACCTGCCTAAGACATGCAAATATTCAGAGCCAATGAGGGAAAACCAGGTATGTGGCACTGGACATCACAGGACATCACTAACCCCACAGTGCATGAGTGTGCTCCCTGCCTAATGAGGCATGCATGGTAATGCAGTGAAGGCTCTGCTCCAGAAGTAGGTCTGGAGCAACCACCCCATCCCACTACCACTTCCTGTTCCCAGTAGACAAGGCATAGATAGCAACCAGGCAGAAGCACTGTATCTCAAAATCATAGAGCCTACTTCCACACCTGCCTCTGCAGCTAGGCATACAGAGATCTGTCCTTCAGAAGGACATACTTCCTTTCCAAAGTCACACAGTGCCCCAATGGTAATGTACTCGCTTTGGTGAAGGGTGAGATTTGGCCACCTACCTAAGGTGTCAAAGTAACAGTGGCACAAAGAGAATAGACATGTATTTCTTCTTCACATAAATAAACCCCTGGCAAGAGTAGTCTAAAACTGATTACGACTTGCCTACCATAGGGGATCACATATCATTGATCTCCCTGTTCTAACAGGTCAGCATAGGATTTCTTTTTTTTTTTTTTAAATCTATAAAACCAGAATCTATACCTCATGCATTACAGTGTGGCTTAATTGGTCCTGAAGAGAATTATAAAATACATTCAGAGAAATCAAAACTGATATTTTCTGCCCTACTTTTTAAAGTTGCTCAAGCAATTACAGTGTGAAATTATTATTTCCTGAAAACACTTTATCAAAAGGCATCCTATGAGCATAGAGTTCTGATTTCAATGTTTATTAAGCACCACACTAAAACAAAATTGCTTGTGTGTGTGAGCTAAAGTCTCCAAGAGAAAATGTCTCAGTCAGGATAGCAGGGTCAAAAGGGAAGTGTAAAAAGAGCAAGATCAAATCATGTTCTCGTTTCCCACCCCCCAGTGTTATATGAAATTTTTACTAAATTCTCAATAGTGAACATACACTGCAATACTGATTGCAGAGTTAGAATTCAGTAAGTCGTCCTTATAGACAACACCCAGTGTTCATCCTAACAAGTGCCTGACCTCAATACCCATCACCCATCTATCTCATCCCTCACCCACCAGAAAAAATAAATCAATTAATCAATCCCATTGACAATTGCACCAAAGATACTTTGGTGCAACCTGACCAAAGAGGTATAAGATATGTACTCTGAAACCTTATGAAGGAAATGGAAGATGAAAAGGTAAAGCATTCCATGCTCATGGTTTGGAAGTATGAACATTGTTAAAATGTCTCTACTCCCCAAAGCAACCTACACAGTTAATGCAATCCCTATCAAAATAACACCAGCAGTTTTCAGAATCACACAAGACCCTGAAAGCTAAAGTCATCCTGAAAAGGCAAAGCAAAGCTGGAGGCATCATTGTTGAACATGTTCCAAAGAGTGCTGCAAAAAAAAAGAAGGAAAAGGAAAACAAAAGCCAATACTTTATTGTTAGATGTTTATCACTGACCCACTGATTCCAAGTATGCTTGTTTTTATTTGTCTTTAGCTTCTGGTTCTTCCATAATATCATAAAATCAACTATTTGCCACTCAGATATGTAGAATAAATGAAGAAAAAAATGAGAGTAGAATGTGATATCATGAAGTTTCAATGTTTCTTTATGACATTTTCTAATCAGAAGGGTTTCAAAATATTCAAACTCACCATTTCTAGGTGATAGTAGAATTTGACAAAATTCAGTGGCCATAAATGACAGACTACCTCTGATGTGAATTGGGATATTTCTATACTTGTGTCAGATATCAGTTACCTGTTTGGAGATCACACAGAATTACTAAATCTCAACCTTGAGAAGGCTTCCCACTTTAGTCACATATGTTGTATTAACGTCTATATAGCTGAAGACACTAAAAAAAAAAAAAGTGACGTGTCCCTGTGTGTTTAATACAATCCCAAGAAAGGTATCATGCTGCGAAGCAATCAGGTTATATGTTGAAAAGAGTAGAGAGTCTAAAACCCAAATGCACTTTAATGCAGGTGGTGCTGAAAAGAGCCCACCTCCCTTCATGGGCAAGAAGAGACTGAGATCAGAGGTCAGAGTCAGGAGCGACTGGTCTGTGCTCAGACAGTGACAAGAAACTCTAGGCAATCTCCCACTCTGGTGGTGTGCTACCACACAGCAATTAGTTTTTGATGTTAGGGAAGAAAGGTGGTTCTTCTGTGACTGAGAACTCAGTGCTTGCCAGGATTGTGTTGGCCCACATGGTCACTCTCTGCTCTCTAGCCACCTCCTGGAATGCCTGAACTTTCTTCATTCTGTGATACTAATGGCTTATCCCTGCAAGTCCATACATTAAGAGGTAAGGATAGAAAAAAGGCAACCCGATAACTAAAAGTCTCAGAGCCCATTTCCACAAGACTTGGCCAGGAGCCAGACAAGAGCCCCCAAATTACCACTGTTCTATCACTGAAGGAAAGGAAGGGAAAAGAGTGACCGCTCTTTGGCACACAGGGCTCTTAAGTGTGTAGCTGAAGGATGTTCCCTGTAGATCTGGCCCATTTGTCTTGGTGATGATGCCAACTTTGCTTAGGGAAAAGTGCTAGTGATTCATGTGAAGCTTTCTACCATTTTCATCAGAGATGAAGACATTTGGCCCTCGGTGCATCCCTTCAGATGCCCTTGTTTTTTCATTAATGAGGATTTCATTTGGGGACCTTCAGAGATATCATCTGGGAGCATTTTCCGACATGAATCATGGAGTTGTGACTAGTTCCCAGTAACCTGGGATGTGCTGGGCCACAGGAGTCCATGGAACCCTTCTGCAAGACCTCCCTTGGCAAAAGGAGGCACGGGGCATTGGAAATTGTTCAGCAGAAGAGGTTTGCATGTGCACAGGGGCAGATGATGTTGGGAAGGACCGATCTCGCTTCTGGAGCATGGGCCTAGGGTCCAATTCAGGAGCTACAGGGTTGTCACTCAGACAGTGCCCAGTAATTCCCTGGGAGTCTGTGCTCACACCGGGTGTCATCACCTAGCACTTAACTTCTACTCTCAAAAAGCAAACGCTGACCTCCTGCCAATAAGAACTCTGTGTATGGCAGGATCCTGTTGACATGGGACCATTGCCCTGCTCTCTGTCCACCCCTTTCAGGAAAGCCTGAGCTACCTACCTTCTGAGGACACTCAGGGTTCATGTATGCACGGAAAGTCCATTCAGCAAACTGAGCCCGAACTGGCAGGCTTGCCAGGACCAAAATCCTATCTTGTGAGTCACTACTGTATCTTTCCACACATCGTCAGGGCTTCGAAGCTGGTGACAGCTTGACACAGTCCAGACCTTATGGAAGTTTGAGGTGCATGACTTTTGCCTACAGGACTCCCGGGTACAGCTAGTGGATGCTCCACTTCTCTTCAGGCCACAGGTCTTTCTTACACCTCGGACATCAAACTTGCTTCTTACTTGTGCTAGTAACATGACCTACAGCTTTGTCCTGTTCTCTTCTGACAGGAAGAACTTGAGCCCTCAGTATATCCTTTTCAATTCCCTTACACTTCTCCTCATCGTATGTATGTTCACTGGGAGATAATTCAGTGCCAGAGTCAGGCAGCAGTATCCTCCAATTTTAATTGTAGAGTCATGCCAAGTACCCATATTTTTGGAATCACTTTAGGAACAGGTGTCCCTAGGCTGTCTGCCACATCTACCTAGGGAACAGGAGGTATTGGGGACTTGTGTTAAGCACAGGAGGGTTGCATGTGGGTAGAGGTGGGTGATATTTGGAGACAGTTAGTCTCACTTGCAGGAGACTGTTTGGTTAAGGCTGAGACCCAAGTCCCTATAACCCAGGGTGAAGCATTTTTGGCCTCAAACATAAGACCTCGTTTGCAGGGCTGCGAGATGAAGAACTGAGGTTCAAGCCCTTGTAACTCCAGGTGAAGTAACAATAACCTGGAAGATAAGTCCTTGTTTGCAGAGCTGCAAGATGAAGATGGGCCTTTTAGGTCTTTCTGCCCCCAAGTCAATTTTGTGCTGCAGTTTCTTACATATATTTTGCTTATAATGATTCCTTAGTGTTGATTGTCATGAAAATAAAATCAGATACATTCAGATAGATGCTAGTATATCTTAGAAGTATATTCATTTTTGAATTGACATTGAAGAATGATGCCTGACCCTCAGGAATGTGATCATTGTTGCAGGTTTTGCGTTAAGACATTATTAATGGTCAGTAGATAATATATAATCTTAGGGAGTAACTTTAGAGAAAAACATGTTTTTCACATAATCTTTTGAATGTAGCCAGAGCCTTTAATTAATATCTGTATACTTTGTTCTAATCCTTCCAACCCATGATATTGACCAGAATGTACCCATTAGTTATGCTATGATTACATGTGAACTGTTTTTCACCCACATATACTGATTTCATCCTGTCATTATCTACAAGGTGTATACTTGCTGTGCTTAGAAAAAAATGTATAAAAATCCTGGAGGAAGAATAAACTTCGAGCAGTCCAGATAAGAAGCTGTCTCTGTGTCTTTTGTCCTGGACCAGCCCTCACACAGGGAACCCTGGACCAGCTGAACTTCCTGTAGTAGGAGCTGGCCTACCTCAGGACGGACTCCGGCACTCACTTTGGTGGTAAAAGCTGATGGATATGCGGTCTTCAGTGCCTCAGTCAGAAGTAAAAAAAAAAAAAAATCACAGATTGGGCTGATTAAGTCATAGGGAGACTGCATGAAGATTGTTTTCTACCCCCACAACAAATAATTTCTGATATCAAGGGGAAAATGTTGCCCTCCCAATAACGTGGGGCATTTTGAAGTCTTCTGTTGGTACAGTGACTATTTCTGTGCTCTGTACCCCTGGCATAGACTGCCTGAACATCCTGCTTTCTGAGACTCTTAGGGTTCCCGCGTTCCCACTCTGTTTCCACAGCAGGTGAACAAAAGAAACTACTCAAAAACTAAAACCTCAGAACCTGGTCCCACAGACTTGGGCATCAGCCCATACTGCAACTCTGCCTTCAAAACATACTGCTTTTTCCCGCTGAAAGGAAAAGCTCCAAAATAGGCAAGTGCCCAAGCCCTTCTACACTGCATGAGTTCAAATGTAGGATTTTCATACTTCTTTAGGACTCCTAGGCATAGGTAAAATATGTTCTCTTTTTCTAGAGCCCCCAGGTTTTCCATAGTCCTAGGACATCAGGCTTCCCTGGGAATTGTGCCAGGCAATTCATTCACATCTTTATTTGATTATCATCTGAGAAAAAGAATTGGGAGCCAAGTTCATCCTTCCATTCCCTTGATCTTTTTTTCTAAACAGGTTTTCTTGTGAGGGACAGAGAGTGAGAGCCTGGAAGAATTTCTCTCCGATTTTAATTGTGGAGTCCTGCTAAGTTCCCTGAAATCCGGGATCATTTGAGCATGGGTTCTCCATGGGCTCACCTGTGTCACATATCTTGGCAACAGAAGGGAAAAAGTCTTGGAAAGGGGCAAGTGTTATTGGGAGGGAGCCATTCTCACTTCTCTGTAAGGGGAAGTGGGAATCAGGGGACCGTCAGGAACCATGTGGCTTTGACTCAGAGAGTGCCCAGCATTCACCAGGAGCTAACACATGGCAATTCCTAAGGACATAATGCCCTCCTTTCCTGAGATCTCTGTGCTTAGCAGACTTCTGTTGGTCTGAGGAGGGGTAGGTTCCCCTGATCCCACTTCCCCTGTGAGATTCCTGCCTTCTGAGAAGATTGAAGTCGGAGCATGAGCACTGTTTTACCCCAGATGGTCAGGGCACAGAGTCCATTCAAGGACTCTAGGACAAGATCCCAATTCCACAGACATAGCTCCCAGCCAGCACAAAGAAGCCCACATTCATATAGATGAAAAGTGCCTCTACCCACTGAATGGAAGAGGAAGGCAAGGGTCAGAAACCTTCCTGTCCTATCTAGATCAGGATGCAGTGTTTTTTGTGGCTGGTGCTGCCTTTCATTCCAAACCCCAGGTGTTCCCTTCTTCCTCTCAGGAAACCAAGCTTGCCTAGGAATCATGCTCATGTCAGCAGTCCCAGCTTCATTCCATTTTTACCTGACCTGAACAAAATTATTATTAATATGATGAATGCCTGTTTACACACCCTGGGCTTGGGGAAGGTAGAGTCAGTAGGTAAGTTTACAAGGAGACTTCCATATGCTAACGACTCACAGATTACTGGAAGGTTAGCTATTGTAGGCATACTTGTTTTTCCCTCTAGCAAAGCATTTACATAAGGACAATTAGGAGTTCCTGGAGAAACATATTACTCTGCCAGCCTCAAGTATTTGTCTATGGGCTTCAGGTGACAAGGAACTTAAATTTTAAGTTTTAAAAGTTTATTTATTTTTGGAGAGAGAGAGGAGACAAGGAAACAGAGAGAGAGGATGGAGCGAGAGGGCAGAGAGAGAGAGAAAGAATGTGCACCAGGAGAGGGGCAGAGAGAGAGCCCGCGACACGGAATCTGAAGCAGACTCCAGACTCAGCTGTAAGCAGAGAGCCTCTTTGGGCCTGGAACATGGGAATTGTGATATCCTGACCTGAGTTCAAATCGGAGGCTTAAGGGACTCAGACACTGCAGGAAATTCCATTTTTTCTGCCATTTTATTCTAGCCTTTGATCCTCACATCACTATTGTGGGAAGGCTAATTTCGGAGCTCTAAAAACTGAGTCTATAGGTTTCTGGAGATTAGGCCCCTGTCTTTTCCTTGTAATTTCTTAAGATACTATAAATTGATGGAGGCTTTATCCATTTCAGCATTTGTCTTCTGTTCTCTCTTTTGCACTTGGGCAGCCAGGAGTGCCTGAGGAATGTCACACAGATCTCTTCTGGTGGTGGGGACAGGGAATCCTAGCTTGTGTTTGGCCCCCAGCTTTCCTTCTGGTCTCTCATCCAGCAGATGGATGATTCCCAGTTACCTAGCCCACGGGTGTTGGTTCATTCAGAAAAGAGCGAGCTTGCCAGGAGATTGTGCCCATTCTCTGAATTATTTGCTGAATTCTCCCATGCTCACTGAGATGAAGATCTCTGGCTTTCTGTGTATCCATTTGCATGCGCTTGCTGTGTTTTGAAGTAAGTCCCTACTTTGGGGAATTCAAGGCCACACCTAAGAGCAATGTCCCCTCTTTATAATTGAGGAGCTTGGCCAAGGCATCCTGACTCTGGACTATGGTGGGCAAAAAGCCCCTCGGGCCTTGCCATTGGGAAATATTTGGACAAAAAAAAGACATAGGGCCCTTGAAGGTGCCAGATGAAATGCTAGTGTGCAGGCAAAGCCAGAGAATTGGGAGGAAGCATCGTCAATGCTGGGAGAAGAGCAACAGAGATTGTCAGTTTCTTGTGAGTTTTCTCCTATCCTCTACTGAAATGAAGCCCTTTGACCCGTGATGTATCCATTGTGACCCCTTAGCTGATTTCTGCAGAGGTTTGAGTCACACAAAATTGTGATAGGGCTCTCAGTCCCATAAGGACAGCCCAGGGATTGGTGACCTGCTCCCACTCCAACCTTAGGCTAGCCTCAAGCAGTCAGTCTCTGATATCCCAAAGAATGATGAACTAACTGCTACTGACTTTGTGGGACTTTGCATTCATGGTTCCTCAGTATGCTCCCTCCTAGGCTGCCTGAGATGACTTCATATGGAAAAGCAAATGGTTCCCACATGGTCGTTTAGCTTCCAGAAGTAGTCAGTGCATTGCCTGCACAAGGAATACTTCCACACGCCTGGTTCCAAACACATGAGTGTGAAAACCCATTCCACCAAAAACACTAGTAACTATCCCCTGTTGGTCGGGGTAAGAAATGTACTCAGTGCCAGAAGTTTCTCATTACTTTCTCAAGTCCCAAAGGAAGAATTCTGCCTAACTGGTGGCCAGGGTAGCCAGTGGAGGATTCCTTTGGCCCAGCCTAGAAATGTTACTCATTCCCAAGCTTTGAAAAAGGCCTGAGACAAAAGCTGGCCACTTCATTCTAGATTTTTTTTCCATTCATATTTGAAAAGCAGAGCTTTGACACCCCATGAATCCCTTTCTATCTTTTTCCCTTTGTCAAACTTGTCTTCCCTGCAAGATATTCATGGCAGTGTTCCAAGAGAGATATCCAGGAACAATTGCTTGAGCTCAAATTATCCAGGAATAGGTTGAGCTACAGGGTCCCTGGAGACTTGTCTTTCTAACTCTTTTGACGAAGGCAGGACTAAGGCCTTGGAAGGTGCCAAGAAGAGAATTTCGGCCCATAGGCCAAGTCCAGAGGATCTGGTAGGGTGCTGGCTTCCCTTGCGAGGCCATAATTCACTGAGCTCCTCATTCACTCTCAGAATTATGCTGTCTTCATCTGCAGTGAACAACTTGGGCCATTGATGTCTGTATTCCAATACCCTTGCATTGTTTCTCCCTATGCATTCACTGTGGGGATTCAGGGCCAGAATGGAAAAACCATGTCCACTCTTGTCAAGTGGGGAGTCAGAACATGTTCTGTCAACTTAAAGAAAGGTTGTGTTTTTCCCTTTCCCCAGTGCAGAAGTGCTTCCTAGTCTGAATAATTCAAATAGATTATACTAATCCCTTTATTCTGTACTGGATCCCTTTTGTATAGGAAAGAAAGAACTTTGGGCCTCCCCGTGTGTTCATTCCATTCCCTCACTGGTTTTCTCTCTTTCTCTTTACCATTTTTAAACATTTCTCATCTTTGGAGTGAGAGAGTGAGAGAGGGAGTGCAAGGAGTGCGGTAGGGTAAGAAAGAGGGAGACAGAGGATTCAAAGCAGTCTCCATGCTGTGAGCACAAAGCCCAAGGAGGGGCTTGATCTTACAACCATGAGATCAGGACCTGAGCTGAAACCAAGAGTCAGCCACTTAACGAACTGAGCCACCCAGGTGCCCCCATCCCTTGCTGTTTGTCTCATTATATCTTGGTTCCCACTAGGAACAGAGGGCCTGCCAATAGCTATATGAAAAACCAGGGATTGCTGCAATGTCCTCACACTGCTCCCATGCTCACTGAAAGCATCCAGTTACTGATACACCAAAGGATCCACTGACCCCCTGTCACTGGGTGACACTTGGTGCTTGACTGGCTGGAGGTGCCATGGTAATAGCTAGACAGGCAGAACTCCATCCACTGACTGCTACAGATGCCTTCATTCTGAAGAGCAGACAGTTCACCCATTTGCAGTATCCTTTTGGTGGTAAAGAATGTGCAAAAACATTTCATTCTAGGGTCAGTGTACCAGAGTCACTTTCAAATACCTGAGGGTCAGCCACAAGCCAGGACCCTGCTAAGTATATCAGACTGCCTCAGAGGACAGGGCTAACAAAAAATCCAATGCCAGAAACTTCCTTCTCCTTTAGAACAAACAATGTAGGAGGTTTCCCTTTCTTTCTGAAGGAAGAATGGAGGCCCCTTGCTGACAGGGTTCTCGGGTGTAGCCTCTGAAGGGCTCCCTTCACCAAAACCCACAGGTGTTGCCTTCTCCTGAGATGGTCATGTTGATAGGAGATGCCGCTAGTCAGTTCATTTTCCCCACCATCCCTTTTCATGCCTAGTGTAGAACTCTGGCCCACCGTCATTATATTTTCACCCCTTGGCTCTCATTTCAAACTAGTTCCTTTCTAGGGTCTATTCCATAGAGAAGAATAACTTTAGTGTTCAGCTGGGGTTCTAGTCTGAACATTGGGACTGAGTGATAGGTTTGATCATAGGGTCCCTGACAAGTTGGTGTCAACACCTTTCAGGCCATTCAGAAGCCTAGGGTATTGGAAGGGCCCAGATTAGAATATCTGCACTTAGCTGGGCCAGAAGACTGGGAAAGGAGCTAGCCTCCTTTCTTTCCTGAGGGGACAGAAAGTTACACCATCACCTTTCCAGACTGTTCCCATTTCCCATTGGCAATATTGAACTTTGCCCATCCTTCTGGGCACTCCTTCCCATGGCTCTAGGTCTACCCTATAACCTGTTTTGACTTAGAGCCATGAGTAGCCACTCATGAAACCCCTTGCACAGGGATAGACTTTCACACAAGCCTGAGGCATGTTGGAGGTGGTGGACCCCTAGCAGGCACCCTAGCCCCTGCTAAAGGCAGCACTTGAACTTCCTCAGACTTGGATTGACCTTAGCTCTATGGCACGGAGGTGCTTGCAGGAACCACAGGGATCTGGAGTGGGTGCAGGTCACCACAACAAGGAGGTTTCGGGTAGGTGCCTAGGCGCGTAACAGCCATGTTGCATCAAGGCAGTGCCTCAGTAACGATTGGTGGCCACCAAGTCCATTCTGCACTCATGGTGTGGAAACCATGGCTTTGCCTGTGTAGTGCTGTCCTCTTTCAGCATACTCAGGCAGTAGCAACAGTGACAGCTTCTGGCTGGGCAGGACTAGGTCCACAATAGCCCAGAGCACCGGTGGCAGAAAGCTGGGACTGGCAGATAGGGTGGAACTCAATGGCGGCACCCCTCCTGGTGTTGGCCTTTTTAGCCGTTCAGTGCTCCCAGCCCACGTTTGGAGGATTCAAGTGCTCTCACCTATGTGCCACTCACATGAAATTGGATCTGCATGGTGGAATGTGTCGAAGAAAGACAGAAATAACCTAGATTAAGGATGTACTGTGTCAAGATGCCTGGCCAGTGTGCAATATGTCTGAAAGATTGACAGAGGGAAGTACTAGAGCAGGGTAGCCTTGTCTGTTCACATATCGTTAATGGTTGCGCTGGTTTAAATAAAGCGATCTTGCCTTGAGCATCATTCAAAGACTGTTATCACTTCCCATTTGACAGTTATTCTTGTCCTTTCAAGGTTTCTGAAACCCTGAGAGGCTTTGAGATCTACCATGCAAAGCCAAAACACAACACTGGTGTGCTTGCCCAGAAACGAATTCTGCTAAGACTCGTGCAGAGATGCACAAACATCACGAAAAGTATCATGCTAAACAGCCAGGGCTCTTTGGCTTCAATATATGCTGCAGTCACAGGAATGGACCATGATCCCTAGTGGATGCCCTAGGTATATCTGTATGACAAAGAGAGGTCCCTGAGTAGCACCCTAGGGAGGGCTCAGAGTGAAAAAAAGTAAAAGGCTGAAATTGGTAGAGGGAGGAGCAGAGTTCTGAATCAGGGACAAGAATGAATTAATGCAGGGAGTGATGAGACCTAGCACGTCTTCCCCAGCTCTCAGACTGACTGAGGAAGGAGAGACACATGTGGGCTTTGGCAAACAATGCCACTTATAAGTTCCACCTGAAAGTGCTGTCAGCAAGGAGCTCTGCCTAGATTCTTTCTTCAGATCAGAGGAAATACGTGCTCTGGCATGTGTCCTGTCCTTGCCATCAGTACTGGGGTAGCCTGATACAGCTAGCTGTAGGAGGGATGTGTCCCGGATGATGAAAGTGTGTGGAAGCAATTCTTGGTGCAGGATTGCATCCAAAGGTACTTTCTGTGCTGACCAGATTCGACCATCCTGCCACATGAAACTGCTGTTCTTCAAAATAAGGCCTCTCATTAGTGAGGGGAAGAGCCCACTGGATACCCATGCTCATGCAACCCTAGCCAAGCTAAGCAACAATGTGCTCAGGAGAGAAGGGCCAGGTTTCATCAGGGATGACAGACCCATATTCCTTCCATTTCCTCAGGAACTGACTGGGAACCAGTACCATTCCTTTAGCCTTGGCCCCTGGAAAATGAATGGAGACCTAACCAGGAAAGCAACCTTGGGATGTGCATGAATAGAAGCAGAGCCAAATTCTACATCTCCCAAGGGCTGGCATCTCTCAACAAATAACATATCTTTCTTCTTCAACTCTCAATCCAAACAGAGGCCAGCTCCCATCCTAAACCTCTGGTTTAGCTGACAAACAAGCATTCTCCACCAAGAACCTACTGATGCTCTAGGCCTGGTGATGGCCACAAATTCTGAAATCCAACCACAAGTTGTCTGTGACCAAGCACACTCATCAGGATTGCATCAGACTCCCAGCTTCATAGAACAGGACATGTTTCTGAGACAAGGACTCTAAAACAACTCCAGGGAAACTCTGGTATCCAAAGAAAGAAAGGATTACTGTAGCTATAGTAGCCTCCTAAGCTCAGAGACATGTGAATCAATTGTCCTTTGAAAGTCAGACACTCCATAGGGTCAGGAACTGACTAGAAACTCATTTCCAATGCTCGTAACTCAGTTGTATATGATAGAGTCACATGGTCTCAGTGTGTGATGTGAGAGCAAATTAGAAACTTAGCAATGGGAGAGGAATGACTACAAGGGGAGTCAAAGCTATCCATTCAAATGGGCACAGGGAAAATTGAAGAAGAAGACCTCTACTTCCCATCCTTTTATCCCACACAGGACATAGGCTCCACCGCTAACCTCTGGCTTTGGCTACCCACAAGCATTTCACCTGGGTTCCTTCATGTACCTTAGGTTTGGGGAGGCCCACATCATTCTGAAACCAAATTGTGAAGTGCTCAATGCAATATCTCTGTTAACGTCAGAAAGAACACCATGAAAACCCCATACTTAAAAAAGAAGATATTACTCTAAGATTCTGTCCTGGAATAATCTTCCTGCAGACCCTCTTTCATCAAAAGGACTAAGGGGCAGCAGTCAGGAAATACACTACTAGAACTGTTCATCATGAATGAGATTTGGAGAATGTTGAGAATGAAGCACTCAGCGCAGTGTCCTCTAAACTGTGTTGTATCCAGAAGAAAAGCCTGTGGGCTTAGCCACAGGAGCCCCCTGAACAACTACACATGAGAGCCCTGTCAGCAAGAAACCTGCATTCCTTCTTTGGGAGCCAGTGATTTCTGCATTGTTCAATGTCTGCCACAATTCGCATCAGTTGAGGGAGGCAGCAAGCTATGCCTGAGCTGGAACTATTGGGGTCAGAGGACTATCGCTTAGGAAGCTGCAATGAGGACTTGCTTCCCTAATTCCTGCCAAAGGCTTCTTCCAGTACTGCCCCTTCCTGATTCATTCTGCCCATGTGTAAACTGTCTGCCTCACAGAATGAAGACCAGTCAGTCATCAAGTCAGTGAGGCAAGCTGGTTCCCCTTTACCCTGCATAGCACAACAGGCCAAGCTCCAAGCACCTATGGAACTGAAGGGCTTCTTTTATTTGGTAGAACAGAGACTGATAGCTCTCACTGAGCACAGGAGCACAGTGAGAGTTTGCAGCCTACCCAGGGGTGCTGGCTGAGTGAGTGATGGCTCCCTGGCTAGTATGAGAGAAAAAAAATAAATGGTCACAAATACAGCAAGGGGAGGGAAATGGGCCAGATGGACCAAATCTCAACCTTTCCAGTGGGAATAGGGATCCAGTTGGAAAGAAGATGCCTGGCTTCATTTGCCCTTGGCCCAGAAGAAGGCCAGCTCACTGCCCAGGTCTCTGGCCCAGCCTACTCTCGCCAAACCCGTACAAAAGCCCGGGGCCCCTCCAAATGCCCTGTCCCTTCCAAATGCCCTGGGCCTCTGAATAGTCACATACCTTTGAATTGCAGTGAATTAACAAAGATGGAGACCTGTAACAAAACCTCTCCCCCAGTCACAAGGACTGGACCAGACTTCTGGGTGGAAAGTAGAGATTAGGACTCTTGAGACCCTTACTCTGAAGTAACAGTTGTGACAAGAACCCATTTCTGCAAGACAGTGAAGATATGTCAAGATGATTCAGGATGGCAAGAGTTGTGCAGACTTGGGAAGAAGAAAAATGTGGAAAAGGGAGTGCCCAGTATCAGCTGCTGGTAATCTGGCCTGAAGAAAAAGAAACACCAGATGGCTTAGGCAACGATGCCCTCTAGCATCTTCGTCTGGGAGCCCTGTCAGCAGCAGGTCTGCCTTCCTCCTTCAAAAGGACCTAGAGAGCCCTGGGACTTGGTCTTCTTTTCTGGATTTTTCCATTATGAAGTGGAGTAGGCAGTGACAGTGCTGTATCTGGAAGCTTCCCTGAGTTGCAGCTCCAAAGTGTGGAGAGGGGCATTGGTCCCCTCTTATTGTCTAGGGTTTTTATGCTGACCAGCTTCTGGAGCCTACTGCTCCAGTGTGAACTGTCTGCTTTTCAGAAGGAACACACCTCAGTCAGGCAGAGGAGTGGGGCTAACTGCCTCACTCCACACTCCCTCCCCACCATCCCTTGCTTCCAACAGCCAAGTACTAAACTGAGGAATAGAAGGGCTATTCTCCCTTGGGATACCCCATGTTCATGGATGTTACTGAACAGCGGGCCCAAGTCCGACTGGACGCCCATCCATGCATGGCTGCTCAGTGAATGCCAGCTCCATGACACATAAGGGTGAATGAAGAGGCAGTCAGAAGCACAGAAATGACTTCAGCTAGGACCAAAGGGCTTTCAGTATTTCCAGCTTGTGAATGCAATCCATGTGCAATGGAGATGTTTCTCTTCAATTCCCATAACCCAGCAATGAAGCCAGCTCCCTGCTAATACATCTGGCCCAGCTTGGCCAAAAACAGCTCTCGGCTAGACTCCTTCTGATGTCCTAAGGCTCTAGATGTCCAGGTAGTCCTGAAACCAAAAGGCCTGGGCTCCTTTCTCTCCAGCTTTCCCACAGTCATAAGGACTTGTCCCCTTTTGGCATCTGCAAGCTGGTGATAGCACTCTGAAAGACTGAATTTGTATGGACCCCAAGACGATCCTTGATGGATGATAAACCTATGTCATGAAACTGGATCCAGCGAGGCCCATAGTTCTTCATGTTGAGATGGACATGACTAGCACAACATATTCACAAGCAGGCCGGCTCAGGTATCACCGGGACCTTTTGTGGGCTTTTGCTACAGGAGTGCTCCAAAGGACACTCCTTGGAGTCCTATGAGCAAGAAGTTCACATCCTTCCTTAATAAAGAGGGGAAACTTTGGCTTCTGGTGTGCTTCTACCATCATATCCATCGAGCGGGGCAGCAGAGGTTCTGAGATACAAAGAAGGTGCTTCCATGTGATGGTCAAGCGGTGGGAACAAGGCCTTGGTGCAGCATATATTATAAAGGGTCTTTGTGTGCAGATCAGGTCATGGAGCATGCTGCATATGCACAGACTGTCTGTTCTTCCTAATGAGGGTAGCTCCAACCGTTAGGGGCAGGGTCCATGTGACTACCCATTCCCACCTTACTGCCTTCCCAGCACCAAGGGCTCAGGGACAGGGGGTTAGCTATCCTCTGGGATATCAGACTCTGCGAGCCCTGCCTTGGTTCAGGAGGATTGGAACTTACCTCCACTCCAGGGACAGTTGTGGTGTAGGAAACAGAGGTTCCGTGTGTGAACTGAGGCCCAGTTCGGAGAGCAACAATGGTAGAAGGATGACAATAAGGTGAGTCAAGATGTGCATTCACATTGGCATGGGGGAAACCAATGAAGGAGACCACGACTCTTCCTTCCCCTTGTCCCACACAGGATGTGGGATCCACCTCGCAACTCTGGCTTAGCCTACCCACAAGCATTCTCCCTGGCTGCCTGCACACACCCTGAAACCACCTGAGGGCCACATCATTCTGAAACTAAATTCAGAAGGTATGAATGCAACACCTCTGTCACCATCACAGAATCACCACCAAAGCTCCAGGCTGAGACGCTGTCTCAGAAGAGGTTCCATGCAAACTGTCATTCATGAAAAGAGCTCAGGGGTGGCAATGCAGACACAGACACTGCCAGACTTCTTCCTCACACATGACTTGGACAAAGTGGAGAATGAAGTATCCAGTGCACTCTCCTATCAACCAGCTTGTATTGGGGCTAAGGCCAAAAGAGTACTCTGAAGGATTCTACGTGGGCGCTCTATCAGCAAGAAGCCTGCCTTCTTTCTTTGGGAAGTAGGATTTCTGACTTGGTCTCTCCCTGCCACTTTTCCCATCAGTTGATGGAGCCAGCAGTGCTGGAGCTGGAGCTACTGGTTTTGGAGGTCTCTTGCTCAGGAATCTTCAACAAGGGCTTGGCTCCCTAATTTCTGGCAAAGGCTCTTCCAATGCTGACCCCCTCCTCGTTCCTACTACCCATGTGCAATCTGGGTGTATCCCAGAATGAAGGAAACCAATCATCCAGATCAGGGAGCCAAACTGAGTCCTCTTCACACTACATAGCAGAACAGGCCAAATGCCAGGCACACAGGGACATCTTTCCTGTGTCATATTTCTTTTGGTAGAGCAGAGCCTGAGTGCCCTCACTGAACACAGGAGCAGAGAGGGAGTTTGCAGCCCACCCAGGGGTGCCAGCTGCGTGAGTGATGGCTCCATGGATCCTATGAGACACCAAATTACAGCAAGGGAAAGAAATGAGCACCAGATAGGCCAAAGCTTGACATTTCCACTGGGAATGGGGATCCACCTGGAAAGAAGATGCCTGGCTTCATATGCCCTTGGCCCAAAAGGAGGCCAGCTCCCTCTTCAAATCTCTGGGCCAATGAACCAAACCACTTGCTGGTCCCCTTCAAATGCCCTTGGCCTCTGAATGGCCACATACTTTTGAAACCCAGTGAGTTAATGAAAAAGAAGCCCTGTGGCAAAACCTCTCCCAGATCACAAGGACTGGACTCGACGGCCAGATTGAAGGCAGATGTTAGGACTCTTGAGACACTGCCTGAGATGGATGGCGGGAAGAAACTTGTTTCTGCAAAGAGTAAATATGTGTCTAGATGGATAAGGAGGGCCGTAGTCCTGCAGACCTTGGATGAAGTACAATATGGACAAGGGAGGCCCAGTGCCAGCTGCTGCCATTCGTGCCCTTAGAAGATGGCACTTCCCTCCTGGTTGCTCGCAAGAGATTTCAAATGCTGCTAACATAGTGAACCAAGGTGTTAAATGAATGATGGACTTCCTATCGTGTTGTTTGACAAAGATGAGTATATGGCACTTGCCTCCACATTCCACTCATGGGTTTTCAAACACTACCAAATTAGTGAAACAAGGTGTTAGTTGAAGGATGCATTCCCCACAGTGTTGTTTGACAGAGTTGAGTATACGTCACATCCCTCCTAGTTCCTGGGTGAGTTTTAAACACTGACAATTTAGTGAAATTAGAGTTTAGATGAATGATGCGTTCCCCACAGTGTTGTTAGACAGAGTTGAGTATATGGCACTTCCCTCCTAGTTCCCCACCTGGGTTTTCTCATACTACTAACTTAGTGACACCAGATGTTAGTTTAATGATGCATTCCCCAAAGTGTTGTTGGACACAGTTGAGTGTACAGCAATCCCTCCAAATCTGCGCATGGCTTTTCAAACACTACTAACTTAGTGAATTAAGATATTAGTTGAAGAATGCATTCCTCACCTTGTTGTTGGACAGAGTTGACTATATGGCATTTCCCTCAGTGTTCCCTACATGGGTTTTCAAACACTACCAAATTAGTTGAACTAGAAATTAGTTGGATGATGCATTCCCTCCAGTGCTTTTTCACAGATTTGAGTGTATGGCACTACCATTCTAGTTCCTCGCATGGGTTTTCAAAACTACCAGCTTAGTGAAACAAGGTGTTAGTTGAATGATGCATTCCCCAAAGTCTTGTGTAACAGAGTTTGAGTATATGGCTCTTCCCTCATAGTTCCCCGCATGTGTTTTCCAACACCTCCGATTTAAGTTGATTTAAGTTAATCCGGCAAAGTAAGATTTAGTGAATCCAGATGTTAGTTGAATTGTGTATTCCCTGTAGTGTTGTTTAACAGAGTGGAATAAGTGGCACGTCCCTCCAAGATCCCCGCGTGGATTATCAATCACTTCTAACTTAGTGAAAGAAGATGTGAGTGAAGGATGCATTCCCTACCGTGTTGTATGACAGAGTTTTGTATATGGCACTTCTCATCTAGTCCTGCGCATGGGATTTCACACACTACTAACTTAGTAAAAAGAGATGTTAATTCAACGATGCCCTCCCCACAGTGTTGATTCACAAAGTGGAGGATATGGCACTTCCCTCCTAGTTCAGAACATGGATGTTCAAACCCTACCAACTTAGGGAAACAAGATATTAGTTTAATGATGCATACCTCACAATATTGTTTCACAGAGTTCAGTACGCTGCACTTCCCTCCTAGTTCCACCCATAGGTTTTTAAACAGTACCAACTTGGTGAAACAAGATTTTAGTGGAAGGACACTTTCCTCCAGTGTTGTTTCACAGAATTGAGTATGTGGCACTTTCTCCTCATACCTGAATGGATTTTCAAACACTACCAACTTAGTGACACAAGATGTCAGTCCAATGATACATTCCCCACAGTGTTGTTCCACAATGAGGAGTATATGGCACTTCCCCCCCTCCCTCATATGTGTTTTGAAACATGACCAACTGAATGAAGCAAGATGTTTGTTTAATGAGGTATTCCCCACAGTATTGTTTGACAGAGCTGAGAATAGGGCACTTCCATTCTTGTTTCCTGCATTGGTTTTCAAATACTCCCCACTTTTAGAAACCAGGTGTTGTTGAACATTGCATTCCCCACAGTGTTGTATCACAGAGTTGTGTATATGGCAGTTTTCTCCTATTCTTGCATGTTGATTTTCACACTACCAACTTAGTCAGACAAGATGTTAGTTGAATGATACATTTCCCACAGTAGTGCTTCATAGACTTGAGTATATGGCACTTCCCTCCTAGTAGCGGAAAGGTTTTGAAACACTACCAACTTAGTGAAACAAGGTGTCAGGGGAAGGAGACATTCCCCCGAGCGTTTCTTGACAGAGTTGAGTATGAGGGATTTCCCTCCTAGTTCCCCACATGGGTTTTCAAACACTAATGACTTGAAGGAAGATGTTAGCTGAATGATTCATTCCCCACAGTGTTGTTTCACAGAAAGGAGTGTGTGGTACTTTCCTCATAGTTCCTGCCTGGGTTTACAAACACTACCAACATAGTGAAACAAGATGGCAGTTGATCGATATATTTGTCAGTTTTGTTTCACCTAGTTGAGTACATTGCGTTTTCCTCCTGGTTTCCCGCATGGGTTTTCAAACGCTACCAACTTAGTGAAACAAGATGTTAGTTGAAGAATGCATTCTGCACAGTGTCGTTTCCCATCTTTGAATATGTGGCACTTTCCTCCTAGTCCCCACTTGGTGTTTCATATACTACCAAATCAGCAAAGTAAAATGTTAGTTGAATGATGCATTCCCCCAAGTGTCATTAGACAGATAGGTGTATGAGACACTTTCCTCTCAGCTCCCTGCGTGGGTTTAAAACATTACCGCCTTAGTGAAACAAGATGCTGTTTGAAAGATGCATACCCTACCATGTCGTTTCACAGAGTTGAGTATGTGGCACTTCCCTCCTAGTTGCACACATGGGTTTTCAAACAGTACCCACTTAGTGAAACAAGATGTTCGGTGAACGATGCCTTCCTCACAGTGTTGTTTCACAGAGTTAAGTCTATGGCACTTCCCTCCTAGTTTCTGCATTGGTTTTGAAACACTACCAACTTAGTGAAACAAGTTGTTCATTGAGAGATGCATTCCCCACAGTGTTGTTTCGCAGACGTGAGTACCCAACTCCTAGTTCCTATAGTGAGTAAATAGCACTCCACTCGTAGTTCCCATAGTGAGTATATGGTACTCCACTCATAGTTCCAAGCATGAGGTTTCACACACTACCAACGTAGAGAAAGAAGATGTCAGTTGAATGATGCATTCTTCACAGTGTGATTTCCAAGAGTTGGGTGTGTGGCCCTTCCCTCTTAGTTCCCTGCTTGGTTTTTTATCACTACCAAATCACAAAAACAAGATAAGAGTTAAATGATGCAGTGCTCACAGTGTTTCACAGAGGGGTGTATGTGGCATTCCCTCCCAGTCTCGCACATATGTTTTGAAACATGACCAACTTAATGAAGCAAGATATTAGTTTAATGAGGTATTCCCCACAGTATTGTTTGACAGAGCTGAGAATAGGACACTTCCATTCTTGTTTCCTGCTTTGGTTTTCAAATACTGCCCACTTTGAGAAAAAAGTTTTAGTTGTATGATGCATTCCCCACAGTTGTGCTTCACAGAGTTGAGTATATTACACTTCCCTCCTAGGAGCGCAATGATTTTGAAACACTACCAACTTAGTGAAACAAGTTGTTAGTAGAACAACGAATTCCCCACAGTGTTGATTCATAGAGTTGAGCATATGGCTCTAGCCACCTAGATTCACGCCTTGGTTTTGAAAAACTACCAACTTAGTGAAACAAGATGTTAGGTTAAGGATGCATTCCCCACAGTGTTTTTCACCTAGCTGGATATGTGGCACTTCCCTCCTATTTCCCTGCACGGATTTTCAAACACTTCCAGCATAGTGAAACAAGATGGCAGTTGAACGATGCATACCCACAGTGTTGTTTCACAGAGATGTTTCACAGTGTTGTTTCACAGAGGAAACTTGCACTTTCCTCCTAGTTCCCCTCATGTGTTTTCAAACACTACCAACTTGGTGAAGCAAGACATTATTTGAAAGATGCATCACCCACAGTGTTGATTCACCCACAGTGTTGATTCCACCCACAGTGTAAATGGCACTTCTATCTTAGTTTCACACATGGGTTTTCAAACACAACCAACACTATTCGTGAAACAGGATGGTAGTTAAACGACTCACAGCCCACAGTGTTGTTTCACAGAGTTTTGGTGTGGCATTTCGTTCTAATTTCCCGTGTGTATTTTCAAGCCTACTAACTTAGGAATCAGATTTTAGTTGAAGGATTCATTCCCAGCAGTGTTGTTTGAATTGAACTGAGTAATGGGCACTCCATTAGAAGTCCCGCTTGATTTTCAAAGTTTGTAACTTGGTGAAACAAAATGTTTAGTTGAATGTTGGATTCCACACGATGTTCTTTGACAGAGTTGAGTATTAAGGCACTTCTCACCTAGTTCCTCACATGGTTTCTTTGAACTATTTGATCAGTGAAAACAAGATATTAGTTGAATGATGCATCCCCCACCATCTTTTTTCAGCAGAGTTGGTATTATGGCACTCCCCTCACGTTCCACGCACAGGTACTCAAACACTGCCAGCTTAGCATACAAGATGGAGTTGAATGATGCATTCCCCCAAAGTGTTGTTCCCTTTAACTTGAGTCTATGGCACTTCCCTCAGAGGTCCTTGCATGAGATTCCAAAAACTCATTACTTAGAAAAAGAGGACTTTGTCCAATGATGCATTCCCCACAGTGTTGTTGGACACTTCCCTACTAGTTCCCCGTGTGGGTTTTCCAACACTTCCAACGTAGTGATTCAGATGTTAGTTGAATGACAGATTCCCCACAGCGTTGTGTGACAGACGGGAGTAAATGGGCACTTCTCTGCTAGATCTCCGCATGGGTTTTTCACATACTACCAACTTAGTGAAACTAAAGATTATTTAGATGCATTCGCCACAGTTTGTTTCACAGAGTTTTCTCACCACTATCAACTTAGTGAAAGATGAGTTTAAGGAATGACCATCCTCACAGTGTGTTTGACAAACTGGAGTAAATGGCATTTCCCTCAGAGTCCCCACATGGATTCTGAACACTTCTACCTTAGTGAATCGACATGTTAGCTGAATATTCTTTCTTCTCCACAAGTTTGTTTGACAGAAGTGAAGTATATGGCACTTCCCTCCGAGTTTTTCACAAAGTTTTCATGGTTTTTCTGATGCAGTGTAGCAAGAGAGTAGTTAAATGATGCATCCATCATAGATTTTTTTCACAGAGTTGAATATATGCAACTTACCCTCTTCATTCCCCGCATGGTTTTCTAATACTACCAACTTAGTGAAACAAGATGTTAGTTGAGTGTTGCATTCCTCACAGTGTCGTTTGACAGAGTTGACTATAGTGGCACTTCCCTCAGTGTTTCTCCCATAGGATTTCAAGAACTGCTTACTTAGAGATACTAGACATACGATGATTGGTGCATTCCCTTCAGTGCTAACTCAAGGGGTTATCTATGAGAGAAGTGCTATAGAGACAAGTCTGACAAACAACTCTGTGGTGAATGCAAATTTCAACGATTAAGCTGAACCAAGAGTATAGAAGTGCTTGAAATCACAAGTGGGGAACTCTGAAGGAAGTGCTATAATCTCAATTCTAGGAAACAACTCTATGGGGAATGTCTCAAAGAACATTGAATCACTAATTGGTAGGGTTTGAAACCACATGCATGGAAGTAGGAGTGAAGGACCACATAGTGCACTCTGTCACAAAACAATGTGGGATAGGCATCATTCAATGAGCATCTTCTTTCACTAATAAGTGGTGTGTGGAATCACATGTGTAAAACTAGGACAGAGTGGCCTTCCTTACATTTAACTCTGTGGAACAACACCGTGGGGAAATGCATCACTCAACTGGCATCTTGTTTAACAAAGTGTAGTGTGTTGAATCCTATCGGCAGAACTAAAAGCGCAGTGTCATACACTCAACTCTGTGAAACAAAACTGTGGGAATGCATCATTCAACTAAAATCTCATTTCAGGGATGCCTGGGTGGCTCAGTCGTTAAGCGACCGACTTCGACTCAGGTCATGATCTCACAGTCTGTGAGTTCGAGCCCCGCGTTGGGCTCTGTGCTGACAGCTCAGATCTGGAGCCTGCTTCGATTCTGTATCTCCTCTCTCTCTGCCCTTCCCCTGCTCATACTCTGTCTCTATGTCTCTCAAAAATAAATAAACGTTAAAAAAAATTTTTTTAAATCTCGTTTCAGTACTTAGGAATGTGTTGAATCTCATGCCCAGAGACTAGAGCCCAGTGCCACACACACACAAATCTGTGAAACAATACGATGGGGATTGCATCAATCAACTAATATCTTGTTTCAGTAAAGTAGTTGTGCATTGGATCCCATGCCCAGAAATAGGAGCGAAGGGCAATCCACTGAAATCTCTCATGCAACACTGTAAGGAACACGTGGTTGAACAACGTCTCATTTCAGTAAGTTAGTAGTGTGTTGATTTCCAGGCGTGACTAGAAGCGAAGTGCCAAACACTCAACTCTATGAAACAAAACTGAGGGGAAATCATTCAACTAACATCTTGTTTCAGTAAGTTAGTAGTGTGTTGAATCCGTTGGGCAGAACTAGGTGCCATGTGCCATATATTCAACTCTGTGAACCAAAACTGTGAGGAATGCTTCATTCAACTAACACCTCTTTCAGTAAGTTAGTGTTTGTTGAATTCCACATGCAGAACTAGAGCGAAGTGCAATGATCTCAACTCTGTGAAACAACACCGTGGGGAATGCGTCATTCAACTGACACCTTGTTTGAGTAAGTAGTAGGTATTGGATCACACACACATAACTAGGAGTGAAATGCTATACACTAACCTCTGAGAAACAACACTGCGCGGAATATATCATTGAACTAACATCGTGTTTCAGTAAGTTAGTAGTGTGTTGAGTTTCATGCGCAGAACTAGGAGTGTAGTGCCATATGCTCAACTCTGTTAATCAACACAGAGGGGGGATGAAACATTCAACTAATATCTTGTTCAGGAAGTTAGTAGCGTGTTGTATCCCATGCACAGAACTATGTGCTAAGTGTAATGCACTCAATTCTGGGGAACCAACACTGTCGGGAATGCGACATTCACTAACATCTTGTTGCAGTAGTGAGTGTGTGTTGAATTCATGCGCAGAACTACTAGCGAGGTGGCATACACTCAACTCTGTGAAATAACACTGTGGAGAATGCACCCTTCAACTGACATCTTGTTTCAGTAAGTTATTAGTTTATTGGATCCCATGCACAGGACTAGGAGTGAAATGCAATACACTGAACTCTGAGAAACATCACTGAACTATCATCTCATTTCAGTAACTTAGTACTATGTTGATTTCCTGCACAGAGCTAGCAGCAACGTGCCATGCACACAACTCTGTGAAACAAAACTGTCAGGAATGCATCAGTCAACTATTATCTTGTTTAAGTAAGTTAGTGGTAAGTTGAATCCCATGCACAGAACTAGGAGCTGAGTGCAATGCCCTCAATTCTGTGAACCAGTATTGTGGGAAATGAATCACTGAACTGACATCTCATTCCAATAATTTACTACTGTGTTGAATCCTATGTGCAGAACTAGAGTGAACTGACATACACTCAACTCTGTGAAACAACACAGTGGGGAATGCATCACTCAACTGACATCTTGTTTCAGAAAGTTATTAGTTTATTGGATCCCTTGTGCAGAAATAAGAATGAAACGCAATACACTGAACTCTGTGAAAAAACACTGTGAGGATTACATCATTGAATAACATCTCTTTTCAGTAAGTTATTACTGTGTTGAATTCCATGTGCAAAACTAGCAGTGAATTGCCATACACTCAAATCTATTAAATAACACTGAGGGGAATGCAACATTCAACTAACATCTTGTTTCACTAAGTCGGTAGTGTGTTGAATCCTATACAAAGAACAAAGAGCTAAGGGAAAACAATTCCGTGAATGAACACTGTGGAAAATGCATCATGCAACTAACATCTTCCTTAAATAGGTTACTAGTGTGTTGAATCCTATGCAAAGAACTAGGAGAGAAGTGCCATGCATTCACCTCTGAGAAACAACACTGTGGGGAATGCCGCATTCAACTAACATCTTGTTTCTGAGAGTTAATAGCGTGTGGAAACCATGCAGAGGACTAAGAGCTAAGTGCGATGCACTCAGTTTCATGAATGAACACTGTGGGGAATGCATCAAAAAACTAACATCTTCCTTAAATAAGATACTAGTGTGTTCAATCCTATCCGCACAACTGAGTGCGAAGTGCCATACACTCAACTCTGTGAAAAAAACATGATGGGGAACGCTTCATTCAACTAACATCTTGTTTCAGTAAGGTATGACTGTGTGAATCCCCATGCGCAGAAACCAGGAGTGAAGTGCCATACACTTAACTCTGGGAAAAAACGCGGTGGGGAATGCTCATGTTGTTCAGTACATTAGCAGTGTGTGGAATAGAATTTGCATAACTAGCAGTGATAGGCCATACACTCAACTCTAATAAACAACACTGAGGGAATACCTCATTCAACTAACATTTGTTTCCTTAGCTTCGGAGGGTGTGAAGTCCAATGCACAGAACTAGGAGGGAAGTGCCAAACATTCAACTCTAATAAACTCTAATAAACTTAACTCTCAGAAACAACACTGTAGAGAATGTCTCATTCAACTAACAATCTTGTTTTATTCAGTTAGGAGTGTGTGGAATCCCATGCGCAGAACTAGGAGTGAAGTGCCATACACTCATCTTCTGTCAAATAACACTGTGGGAATGCGTCATTCAACCAACATCTTGTTTCAGAGAGGTAGGAGTGTGTAATATCCCGTGTGGAGAACTAGAGGCAAAGTGCCATACACTCAATTCTGTGAAACATCACTGTGAGGATTGCTTCATTCAACTACCATCTACTTTCAGTAAGCGAATAGTGTGTTGAATCCTATGTGAAGGACTAGGAGTGAAGTCCCATGCACTTAAACCTATGAATAACTCTGCGGGGAATGTGTCATTCATGTAGCATCTTGTTTCAGTAAGTTAGCAGTGTGTGGGAATGGAATGTGCAGAACTTGAAGAGAAGTGCCATACGCTCAACTCTGAGAAAACAACCCTGTAGGGAATGCCTCCTCAACTACATCTTGTTTCAGTAAGTAAAAAGACTGTGGAATCCCATGCATAGAACTAGGAGCACGATGCCATCCACTCAAATCTTTGAAACAACAGTGTGGGGAATGTCTTATTAAGCTGAAATCTTCATTTGGTAAGTCAGCAATATGTGGAATCCAATGCACAAAACTAGCAGCTCAGGGTCTTACACTCAACCTATGAAACATAACTGTGGGGAATGCCTCCTTCAACTAACATCTTGTTTGGGTAAGTTAGCAGAGTGTGGAATCGAATTCCCAGAAATAGCAGCGAAGTTCCATACACTCAACTCTGCAAAACAACACTGTGTGCAATGCCTCAATCAACTAACATCTTATTTCAGTAAGTTAGGTGTGTGTAGAATCCCTTGCACAGAACTAGGAGAGAAGTGCCCATACACTCAAATTTGTGAAAAAAACACTGTGGGGAATGCCCAATTGAACTAACATCTTGTCTCAGTAAGATAGGAGTTTGTGAAATTCAATGCACAACACTAGGAGCGAAGTGCCATATACTCAACTCTTTGAACAACACTGTGTGGACTGCCGCATTCAACTAACATCTTGTTATAGTAAATTAGGACTGTGTGGAATCCCATGCAAAAACTGGAGCAAAGTGCCATACAGTCAACTCTGAAAAAACATGGTGGGGAATGCCTCATTCAAGTAACATCTTGTTTCAGTAGGTTAGCAGTGTGTGGGAATAGAATGCGAATAACTAGCAGTGAAGGGCCATACACCAACTCTAATAAACAACATGGTGGGGAATGCCTCGTTCAACTAACATCTTCTTTCCTTAAGATAGGAGGGTGTGGAATCCAATGTGCAGAGCTAGCAGCGAAGTGCCAAACACTCGACTCTTTGAAATGATGCTGTGTGGAATGCCCCATTCAACTAAAATCTTGCTAGGGGTAGTTAGGACTGTGTGGAATCCCATGTGCAAATCTAGAGTGAAGTGCCATACACTCAACTCTGCGAAAAAAAACACGGTGGGGAATGCCTCATTCAACTAATATCTTGTTTCGTAGTGTTAGGGGTGTGAGTAATCTAATGTGCAGAATTAGGAGCAAAATGCCATACACTCAACTCTTTGAAACAGCACTGTTGAAATGCCTCATTCAACTAACATCTTGTTACAGTAAGTTAGGAGTTTGTGGAATCCCATGCACAGCAACAAGGAGAGACATGCCATACACTCAACTCTGTGACACAACAGTGTTGTGAATTCATCATTCACTAACATCTTTTTTCAGTAAGTTAATAGCGTGTTAAAATCCCATGCGCAGAACTAGGAGCTAAGTGGCAACGCCCTCAATTCTGTGAACCAACACTGTGTGGAATGCATCATTCAACTACATCTTATTCCCTAAGTTAGCAGTGTTGGATTCCCATGCACAAAGCAAAGAGCGAACTGCAATAGAGTCAACTCTGTGAAACAAAACTGATGGTGAATGCATTTATTCAACTAACACCTTGTTTCAGTAAGTTAGGTGCAATGTTGAATCCCATTCGCAGAACTAGAGCTAAGTGCAATGCACTCAACTCTGCGAAAACAACACTGTGGAGAATGCATCATTCAACTAACAGCTTGTGTCAGTAAGGTGTGGTTGTGTGGATCCCATGCACAAATCCAGGAGTGAAGCATCATACACTCAATTCTGAGAACCAACACTGTGGGGAATGTATTAGTCATCTAATATCTTGTTTTAGTAAGTCATAGTGTGTTGACTCCAATCTGCAGAAATAGAGCTAAGTGCAACGCACTCAGTTCGGAACCAGTAGAGTGGGGAAATGCATCTTTCATCTAATATCTTTCTGTAAGTTACTAGTGTGTTGAATCCTTTGCGCAGAACTAGGAGCCAGGTACTATACACTCAACTCTGTGAAACAACACTGTGAGGAATGCATCATTCAACTAAAATCTTGTTTTCAGAGATTATGATTGTGTTGATCCTGTGGGCAGAACTAGGGGCGAAGTGCCATACACTCATTTCTGAGAAACAACACTGTGGGAGTGCATCATTCAACTAACATCTTGTTTCAGTACGTTAGTAATGCTTTGAATCCCATCTGCCGAACTAAGAGCGATGTGCCATACACACAACTCTCTGAATCAACTCCGTGGGGGAATGCATCATTCAATTAACATCCTGTTTCGGTAAGTTAGTAGTGTGTTGAATCCTATGTGCAGAACTAGGAGCCAAATGCCATACACTCAACTCTTGGAAACAACACTGTGTGCAATGCATTATTCAACTAACATCTGTTTCAGTAAGTTAATAGCATGTTGAATTCCATGTGCAGAACTAGGAGCTAAGTGCAACGCATTCAATTCTGGGAACGAGTATTGTGGGAAAAGGCATCATTCAATGAACATCTTTCTGTAAGTTACTAGTGTGTTCATTCCTAGGTGTAGAACGATGAGTCAAGTGCCATACACTCAACTCTGTGAAACAACACTGTAGGGAATACATCGTTCAATTAACATCTTGTTTTAGTTACGTTAGTAGTGTGTTGAATTTATGCACAGATCTAGGAGCCAAGTGCTGTACACTCATCTCTGTAAAACAACACTGGGGAAAATGCATCATTTAACTAGCATCTTCTTTCAGTAAGTTAGTGTGTTGGATCCCGTGAGCAAAACAAAGAGTGGAATGCAATACACTGAGTGTGTGAAACAACACTGTGGGCAACACTTCATTCAAGTAACACCTTGTTTCCGTAAGTTAGTGGTATGTTGATCCCATGCGCAGACTGGAAGCTAATAGCGATGCACTCGACTCTGTAAAACAACACTGTGGGGAATGCATCATTCAACTGATATCTTGTTTCAGTAAATTATTAGTGTATTGGACCCCTTGCGCAGAACTAGGAGCGAGGGTAATACACTGAACTCTGTGAAACAACTCTTGTGGAATACATTATTGGACTAACATCTCTTTTATGTAAGTTAGTAGTGTGTTGAATTCCATCCACAGAACTCGGAGGGAAGTGCCATACACTCAACTCTATTAAATAACACTAATGGGGATGCATCATTCAACTAATATCTTGTTTCAGTAAGTTAGTAGCGTGTTGAATCCCATGCCCTGAAACAGGAGCTGAGTGCAATGCACTCATTTCTCAGAACCACTATAGTGGGAAATGCATCATTCAACTAACATCTTTCTGTAAGTTACTATTGTGTTGAATCCAATGCGCAGAACTAGGAGCCAAGGGCCATACACTCAAGTCTGTGAAACAACACTGTGGGGAATGCATCGTTCAACTGACATTTGGTTCAGTAAGAGAGGAGTGTTTTGAATCCCATTTGCAGTATTAGGAGTGAAGCGCAATGCACGCAATTCTGTAAAACAGCACTGTGGGGAATGCATCAATTGACTGACATCTTTTGTCAGTAAGTTAGTAGTTTATTGAATCCCCTGTCCAGAACTAGGAGCAACGTGGCATACACTCCACTCTGTGAAACAACACTGTGATAAATGCATCATTCGATTACCCTCCTTTGTCACTAGGTAAAGAGTTTAAAATCCCCTGCAAGGACTAAGTGAAGTGCCATATTCTTAACTCCATTAATCAACATTGTGGAGATTGCATCATTCAAATAATATCTTGTTTCACTAAAATGATGTGATTGAAAACGTATGCCCGGATCTTGGAGGGAAGTGCCATATACTCATTTTGTCAAACAACACGGTGGGGCAATGTTTCATTCATCTAACATCTTGGTTCACTGTGTGAGTAGTGTTTGAAATCCCTTGCAGGGAATCCAGGAAGGAAGAGCCTTCTCCTGAGGGCCAGATTGCCAGCAGCTGGTGCTGGGCCTCCCTTCTCCATGTTTTACTTCCTCCAAGATCTCCAGGACTCCAGCCCTCCTTATCCATCTTGACACATCTTTACTTTCTTGCAAAAACAAGGTTCTTTCTGTCATCCGCCTCAGTCAGTGTCTCAAGAGTCCTATTATCTGCTTTCCACCTGGGGGTTCAGTCCAGTCCTTGTGATCTGGGAAAGGCTTTGCCACAGGGCTCCTTCTTCATTAACTCACTGGGTTTCAAAAGTATGTGGCCATTCAGATGCCCAGGGCATTGGAAGGCGACCAATAGAGGTTCTTTGGTGCGTAACCAGGCAGAGATTTGGGCAGGGAGCTGACCTCCTTCTGGGCCGAGGGCAAATGAAGCCAGGCATCTTCTTTCCAAGTGGATCCCCATTCCCACTGGAAATGTCGATCTTTAGCCCATCTGGTGTCTGTATCTTTCCCCTTTCTGTATTTCTGACCATTTCTTTTTCTCTCTTAAGACCCCTGGAGCCATCACTCACAGAGCTGGCATTGCTGGTTAGGCTGCAAACTCCCCCTCTGCCCCTATGCTCATTGAGGGCACTCAGGCTCTGCTCTACCAAAAGAAATATGACACAAGAAAGATATCCCTGTGTGCCTGGTGCTTGGCGTGCTCTGCTATGGAGTGTGAAGGGGACCCCAGTTTGGCTCCCTGACCTGGGTGATTGGTTTCCTTCATTTTGGGATGCACCCAGAATGCACATGGTCAGTGGGAATGAGGAGGGGGTCAGCATTGGAAGAGCCTTTGCCAGAAATTAGGGAGCCAAGCCCTTGTTGAAGATTCCTGAGCAAGAGCCCTCCAAAACCAGTAGCTCCAGCTCCAGCACTGCTGGCTCCCTCAACTGATGGGAAAAGTGGCAGGGAGAGACCAAGCCAGAAATCCTACTTCCCAAAGAAAGAAGGAAAGCTTCCTGCTGACAGAGCTCCCACATAGAATCCTTCAGAACACTCCTTTGGCCTTAGCCCACAGACCTTTCTTAATCTCAATACAAGCTGGTTGATAGGAGAGTGCACTGGATACTTCATTCTCCACTTTGTCCAAGTCATGTGTGAGGAAGAAGTCTGGAAGTGTGTGTGTCTGCATTGCCACCCCTGAGCCCTTTTCATGAAAGACAGTTTGCATGGAACCTCTTCTGAGACAGCGTCTCAGCCTGGAGCTTTGGTGGTGTTTCTGTGATGGTGACAGAGGTGTTGCATTCATCCCTTCTGAATTTGGTTTCAGAATGATGTGGTCCTCCCCAAACCCAGGGTGTGTGCAGTCAGCCAGAGAGAATGCTGTGGGTAGGGTAAGCCAGAGATGCGAAGTGGATCCCACATCCTGTGTGGGACAAGGGGAAGGAAGGATCATGATCTCCTTCCTTGGTTTCCCCCATGCCAATGTGAATGCACGCTTGACTCACCTTATTGTCATTCTCCTACCATTGTTGCTCTCTGAACTGGGCCTCAGGTCACATGCGGAGACCCTGTGTCTGTTTCCTACACACAACTGTCCCTGGAGTGGAGGTAAGTTCCATCCTCCCTGAACCAAGGCAGGGCTCGCAGAGTCTGATATCCCAGAGGATAGCTAACCCCCTGTCCCTGAGCCCTTGGTGCTGGGATGGCCACAGTATCATGGGAGTGGGTAGTCACATGGACCCTGCCCCTAATGGATGGAGCCCCTCATTCAGAAAAACAGACAGTCTGTGCATATGCAGCATGCTCTATGACCTGATCAGTACACTAAGTCTTTAGAGTATATACTGCAACAATGCCCCGTTCCCACCTCTTGACTGTCACATGGAAGCACCCACCTTCTTCGTATCTCAGAACCTCTGCTGCCCCACTCGATGGATATGATGGGCAGAAGCATACCAGAAGACAATGTTCTCCTCTATTTCTTGAGGAAGGATGTGGACCTCTTGCTCATAGAGCTCCAAGAAGCATCCTTTGGTGCACTCTTGTCAAAAAACTCACCAAGGTCCCAGTGATACCTGAGTCTGCCTGCTTGTGAATACATTGTGCTAGTCAAGTTCATCTCAACATGAAGAACTCTGGGCCTCGGTGGATTTAGGTTCCTGACACAGTTTTATCTTCCATCATGGATCGTCTTGGGGTCCATACAAATTCAGTTTTTCAGAGTGCTATCTCCGGCTTGCAGATGCCCAGTGGGGACAAACCCTTATGATTGTGGAATAGCTGGAGAGAAAGGAGCCCAGGCCTTTTGGTTTCAAGACTACCTGGACATCCAGAGCCCTAGGACAGCAAAAGGAGTCTAGCCAAGAGCTGTTTTTGGCCAGGCTGTGAGGAGCCAATTTCTTTGCTGGGTTTAGGGGAATTGAAAAGAATCATCTCCATTGAACACAGATCCCATTCCATTGCATGGAAATATTGAACGCCCTTTGGTCCTGGCTGAAGTCATTCCTGTGCTTCTGACTGCCTCTCCATTTGCCCATATATGTCGTGGAGCTGGCATTCACTGAGCAGGCCTCCAGGGATGGGCATCCAGTCGGACTGGGCCCCCTGTTCGGTAACAGCAAAAAAACATTGGGTACACAAGGGAGAATAGCCCTTCTATTCCGTAGTTTGGTACTTGGCTGTTGGAAGCAAGGGGTAGTGGCGGGTGGAGTGAAGGCAGCTAACCCCCCTCCTCTTCCTGATTGAGGTTTGTTTCTTCTGAAAAGCAGACAGTTCACACTGGAGCAGTAGGCTCCAGAAGCTGGTCAGCACAGAAAAAGCCCTTGACAATAAGAGGGGACCATTGCCCCTCTCAACACATTGGACCCACAACTGGGGGAAGCTCTCAGATACAGCACTGTCACTGCCTTCTCCACTTCATGATGGAAGAATCAGGAAAAGCAGACCAAGTCCCAGGGCTCTCTAGGTCCTTCTGAAAGAAGGCAGACCTGCTGCTGACAGGGTTCCTGGACGGAGACGCTAGAGGGCGCCATTGCCTAAGCCATCTGGTGTTTCTTTTTACCCTTCAGGCCAGATTGCAGCAGCTGATGCTGGGCACTCTCTTTTCTATATTTTTCTTCATTCCAAGTCTGCAGAACTCCTGCCATCCTGAATCATCTTGACACATCTTTACTCTCTTGTGGAAAAAGCGTTCTTATCACAACTGTTACTTCAGAGTAAGGGTCTCAAGAGTCCTATCCTCTGCCTTCACCTGGATATCTGGTCCAGTCCTTGTGACTGGGGAGAGGTCTGTCACAGGGCTCTGTCTTTCTTAATTCACTGCTTTTCAAAAGTATATGACTATTCAGAGGCCCAGAGTACTTTGGAGGGGACCGGCAGAGGATGTTTGGCGCATAGCCTGGGCCAGAGACTTGGGCAGGGAGCTGGACTCCTTCTGGGCCAAGGGCAAATGAAGCCAGGCATCTTCTTTCCCAGTGGATCCCCATTCCCACTAGAAATGTGGAGCTTTAGCCCATCTGGCTCCCATTTCCTTCCTCTTGCTGTATTTCTGACGATTATTTTTTTTTTCCCATAGTAGCCATGGAGCCATCACTCACTCAGCTGGCACCCCTGGGTAGGCTACAAACTCTCACTCTGATCCTGTGTTCGTTGAGAGCTATCAGGCTCTGCCCAACCAAAGAAAAGAAGCTCTTAAGTCCCTAGGTACTTGTGGAGTTTTAATTTGCTCTCACATCACACACTGAGGCCATGTGACTCTCCCATATACAACTGAGTTACAAGGAGTGGAAATGAGTTTTCAGTCAGTTCCTGACCCAATGGAGGGCTCTGATTGTCTGAAGTCCCAGAGGACAATTGATTCCCATGTCCCTGAGCTCTTGTTGTTGAGGAGGTTGCTATAGCTATAGTAAATCCTTTCTCTTCTTTGGACACAAGAGTTTCCCTGGAATTCTTTTAGAATTCCTTGTCTTAGAGGCATCTCCTGTCCTGTGAAGCTGGGAGTCTGTGAAATCCTGGTGAGTGTGCAATAAGCGTGGCCTTAGACAACCTGCAGTTGGATTTCAGAATTTGTGGCCATCACCAGGCCTAGAGCATCTGTAGGTGCCTGGTGGAGAATGCTTGTGTGTAGGCTAAGCCAGAGGTATAGGAATGGAGTTGGCCTCCTGTCTGGATCAAGTCTTGAGGAAGAAAGATATCTTTTTTGTTGAGGGATGCCAGCCCTTGGGGATGCCAAACTTTGGCTCTGATTCTACTCATGCACTTCCGAAGGCTGCTTTACTGGATTGGTCTCCATTATTGTTCCAGGGGCCATGGCTGTATGAATGGTGCCAGTTTCCTGTTCAGTTTCTGAAGAAATTGTACGAATATTGATGAAATCTGAGCACATGGTGTTGCTTAGCTGGCTAGGGTATGCATGAGCATGGGTATCCAGTGGGCCTTCCTCCCCTCACTAATAGAGATGCCTCGATTTTGAAGAACAGCAGGTTTTCATGTGGGCAGGATGGTCGAGGATCTGGTCAAAACAGAAAGTACCTTTGGATGTAATCCTGCACCAAGACTTGCTTCCACACACTTGGCGTCATCCGGGACACATCCCTCCTACAGCTAGCTGTATCACAGCTACCCCAGTTACTGATGGCTAGGACAGGACACATGCCCAGAGCCACATCTTTCCCTCGGATTCTGAAGAAAGAATCTGGGCAGGCTCCTTGCTGATAGGGCTTTCAGGTGGAACTTATAGATGGCACTGTTCAGAAAAGACAACAGGTATTTCTCTTTCCTCAGTCAGTTTGTGAGCTGGGGTAGATGGTACTAGTCACATCACTCTGTGCATTATCTCATTCCTTCTGAAGGACAGATCTCCATATGCCTAGCATCAGAGGCAGGTGTGGAAGTAGCCTCTATAATTCTGAGATACAGTGCTTCAGTCTGGTGACTACCTATGCCTTCTCTACTGGGAACAGGAGGTAGTAGTGGGATGGGGTGTTTGCTCCAGACCTAATTCAGGAGCAGAGCCTTTGCTGCATTATCATGCATGCCTCATAAGGTAGGGAGCACACTCATGCACTGTGGGATTAGTGATGTCCTGTGATGTCCAGTGACCCACACCTGGTTTTCCCTCATTGGCTCTGAATATTGCCTGTCTTAGGCAGGTTTTGAGGCCTGTCTAAAAGAAACCGGAATACTTCATCTGCAGGTGTGGCTGACCACTCGCCACCTGACACCTAGCCACGGTTCATGGAGCCTGACATCACATCCGCTGGACCACTGGCTTTGGGAGTTCTGTATTCAAACTTTCACTGTACAGTGAGGTGACTGATCTGATGAGAGACTAGGACTGACCCAGATCACAGTTGATGGAAGAGTCCAAGGATAAGGCAGGGCTTGGGCCTTTTTAGAACATGGCTCAAATCCCTCCCACATGTTTGCTTTAGAAATGAGAGAGTCTGATATTCTGGGAGAAATCATGCCCACTTGCTCTCCCATATGGGTTCCTTTCACTATCCAGCCCCCACATTGCACTGCACACACATACTGATGGTGTGTTCAAGAAAAACAGACACTGGGGAAGTGAGAAGAGAGAAGAAGGAACAGGATCAAGAGAGCTCTGCCATGGGGCAGCAGCATCTATTTTCTGAGCTGCATGCTCAAAGGCCCAAACATGGGCAAGGAATTCGTGAAATTGGTAGCTTTCTGCTGGGCCCGGGCCACCCTGGCCCAGACTCCAGAGAAAGGACTAGGGACTCTGGGGTACCTGGAAATGATGAGCAAGTCCCTTGGTTAGACAATAGCTACAGAAGAAAAGGCTTCAGCGTTCTCTGGAGAGTTTGTGTTTCACCAGAGTTCCATAGAAGCATCATGGGTCCATTGGCCTTGGCTCTCCATCAATGAGTCACTGTGTTCCGATTCCCTAGAGAAAGGCTTTCGACTTGCTGGAAGCCTTGGAGAGCTTAGAGACGCTTGGAGACTTGGGTTGGTGAAGACTTGGGATAGGGAAGCACATGTCAGAGCACTGTACACTGAGTCCAACAGAATCCCAGTCTTTGTTGGACCCCCAGGGTCTTCATTTGGAAATAGGGGGGTCATCGTCCTGGCTGACATGAGGATGCCTCAGGAGGAAAGCATATACACTGCGGATGGACAGAGAAAGGGGAATGGCAGAAGCCTGAGATCCCTTGCACAGCCCTGGAGCCTCTAGGTCCTGAGCTTTACCCTGGGACCTGAAAAGGCCACTGCCTTCATGGCAGCCACATGAAGGTGCTGAGTTTGTGTGCAGATTTCATGCCTGTGGCTCCAGTGCTAGTGCTGGACAGCAGGCAACAGGCAGCCTCCTGTGTCAGCGGTGCCCCAGTTTTGCTGGGGGAACTGGACCAGGGAAAGGTCATGCAGAGTCATTCTGCATTTCCCCTGCCTCACATTCACAGGAATCTCCCACTCCCAGTTATCTCCACAGAGTAAGCTGGTCAAACTCGAGATGGAGTGGCCAAAGGTGCTTCCATTTATTCATTCAGGAACTGCTCCAAGCACTCACCTCATGCTTGGCCATCTGGTGGGCCCATGTGCAAGGCTTACAATGACAAAGTGGTCCCTGCCTGCCAGGTCTTCACAGTCTGGAGGGCAGAGGAACACAGGGATGAAGGACAAGACATGTGAAAACTAGGGCAAGCGCTGTCATCATGAAAAGAATGAGTGTGCTGTGAGGACAGGCTGGGGAGTCATCGGAGGGTATGAGAGGCCTCCCTGACGTGACATTTGCTGGGGCCAGAATGACAAGAACGAACCACACTGCACATGACTGCAGGGTGTCAGGGGGAAGATATTGTTGGTGCAGAGAATACGAGACACTGAACGGATTTGGTACCCACTCGGTTATGGATTCTTCAGCATGGAACTTGTAAAATCAGACCTAGGTGCATCAAGTTGAATGACATTGTTTCTTAGCCATCGAGGCCATCTCAGGGTCCATGCGAATTCAGTCTTTCAGAGTTCTATCTCCAGCTTGGAGATGTCCAATGTGGATCAGTCCTTGGGACTGTCGGAACGGTTGAGCCAAAGGAGCCCTGGCCTTTGGTTGCAGGACCACATGGACATCCAGAGGCCTAGGGCCTTGGCGGCTCCTCTGGAGACCGATTGCTTGGAGGCTGGGCCAGACATATTAGAGGGGAGCTGGCCTCCTTGTTGGGCCTAGGGGACAGGAAGACACCCATCTCTATGCCATATTGCCTCATTCCCATTGTCGAAATATGAAACACTTTGCTCATGGCTATAGCCATTCCCTCTCCCTTACTGTGTTTCTCACTCTGCATTCATTCATGCTTAGGAACCATGCAGCCATCACTCACTAAGCTGACACTCCTTGGTAGGCCTCAGACTCCGAATCTGCTCCAGCGCTCAGTGAGAGATATCAGGCTCTGCTCCACCAAAGGAATGAAGGCCTTGTGTCCCTTGGTTCTTGCTTGGTGCTGGCTGCTGTGCTATGTAAGGCAAAGGGGAGCCGGCTCGACCTGGATGATTCACTTGCCTTCATTCTGAGAAGCAGAAAGTTAGCACATGGGCAGTAGGTAAAGAGGGGGTAGGCCTGGAAGAGCCCTTTCCAGGAATTAGGAAACTAAGTCCTTGTGGCAGACTCCTGAGCAAGAGCCAGCAGAAGCCAATAGCTACAGCTCAAACACTGCTGCCTCCCTCAAGTGCCTGAAGAAGCAGGAGGGGCAGACCAAAGCCAGAATTCACTCCTCCTAATGAAAATATGCAGGATTCTAGCTGACAGGGCTCCCAGGTGTAGTCGCTCAGGGCTCCCTTGGCCTAAGCCCACAGTCGTTTGTTTATCTGGATACAACCCGGTTCAGAGGAGACTGCACTGGGTACTTCATTCTCAACATTCTCCAAATCTCACGTGCGATGAGCCCTGGCACGCTGTGTCCCCCACTTAGCCCTTTTTTGAAGAAAGTTCTCCACGGAATTGATTCAGAGCCACTTTCTTAGAGCAATATCCTCTTGTTTCAGCTTGGGAGTTTGGTGGTGTCCTTGGGATGGTGATATAGGTATTGCTTTGGACCCTTCTCCCTTTCATTAGAATTATGAGGCTGTCCCCAAACCTAGGGTGTGGAAAGATGCCAGGGAGATTGCTTGATGGGAGTTTAAGCCAGTGTTTAGGGAGGATCCGGCCTCCTGTGTGAGACAAGAGGAAGGGATGTTGGAGATCTCTCCTTCCTCGATTCGACCTGTGCCCATTTGAATGGAGAACGTTGCCTCACCTGGCAGTCACTCCTCTCCCAATGCGGCTTTTTTCACTTGCTCGTTCACACAGCAAGACCACGTGGCTGTCTCCTACACAACCATGTTCCAAGGATTGGAAGTGAGTTTCCAGTCAGTTCCTGAGCCAGTGCGGGCTCTCAGAGTCTGGATGCTGCAGAGGAGACCGCACCCTTATGTCCCTGAGCTCTTGTTCCTCAGCAGGCTGTTCTAACGATAGTAAATAATTGCTCTTCTTTTGAAACAAGGGGTTCCCTGGAATCCTTTCAGAGCCAGAGTCTCAGAGCCCTCTCCTTTCCTATGAAGCGGGGAGTCCGGTACCATTTTGGAGTGCAATAGGTGTGGCCACCTGGGAGTTGCAGACTTTGTGGACATCCCCAGGCCTAGAGCACCTGCAGGTGCCCGCTGGAGAATGCTTGTAGGCTAAGCCACACGTTTCAGGAAGGGAGCCGTCCTCCTGCCTGGATCGAGAGTTAAGTAAGATAGGTATCTCCTGTGCAGATGGATGCTATTCCCTTAGGAGATGCAGAACTTGGGCGCTGCTTGTCCTCATGTACATCCCATTGCTGCTTTTCTAGCTAGGTCTCAGTTCATGTTCCAGACCCTGGGGTGTTACTACACAGCCATGGCTGTAGGACTGGCCAGTTTCCCAGTCAGTTTGAAGGAAATTGAATGCTCTCTGGCTCTAATTTCCAAGAGGAAACCTGGCCCTTCTGGCCCTAAGCACACGGTGTTGCTTAGCTGGCTAGAGGATGCACAAACATAGGTCTCCAGTTGTCCCCCAGCCCAGCCCCACTAAAGGAGATTCCCTTCATTTTGGAGGACAGCAGGTGTTCACGTGGGCAGGATACTCAGGGTTGTGGCCAGCACAGAAAGTACCTTTGGATGGGATCGTGCACCAAGTTCAATTACAAGCCCTTGCCCATGAGGCGGCAGTATACCCCTGCTTCAACCATATCACTGCAGCCCCCATATACTGATGGCAAGTGCAGGACACATACCCGGAGCCATGACTTTCCCACTGATTCTGTGGAAAGAATCTGGGTAAGCTCCTTGCTGACAGGACTTTTAGGTGGAACTAACAGACGGCTCTATTTGTCAAAGCACACAGGTGTTTCTCAGTCCTCAAGTCAGTGTGTGAGCTGGGGAAGACCCTGCTAGCCTTGTCACTCTCTACATTAACACATTCTTATCCCTGATTCAGGGATCAGGCCCTCCCTCATCCCATTTTCACCCCATTTGCTCTATTTTCGCCCTTAGCCCTCCCTGGAGTCCTCTCCATGTGTGTACAGTCATACCCTGGACTCTCCACTGGGGATACTGGAGCATTCCTTTTGACCCTGGAATATGTTTGCCCAAGGGCACCTGGCTCTGCAGCAGGATAGTTTTCCCTGTATGCTTGTTCATCTCTGCAAGTCTCCCAGAACTCAGGTTTCTGGTCAAGCAGGCCTGTGTTGTTTTGGTTTGGCCATGGAAGATCCTCAGAGTTTCTCGTGTTTCAAGCACCTTGAAGAGACAAGAATAACTGTCAAAGGGTAAGATATTACAGTATGTGAATGATGCTCAGGGCAAGATCTCTTTATTGTAAACCAGTGCAGCTGAAAGGGTATGTGAAGAGATAAGGGTTCCCTGCTCTAGTACTTCTCTCTGCATTTCTTGCAGACATATTGCACACTGGCCAGCATCTTGACTCAGTACGTCCTTAATCTAGGTTATTCCTGGCTTTCTTTGACACATCTCACCATGCATTTCCATTTCATGTAAGGGTACCCGGGTGAGAGCACTTGAATCCTCCAAACGTGGGCTGGGAGGAGTGAACTGCTAAGGAGGACAACACCAGGTGGTGCCCCAATGGGTTCCACCCTATCTGCCAGTCCCTGCCTTGGTCACCTGCACCCAGCCCCGATGCCTGTGGTCCCACTGGCACCTCGGGGCCTCAGAGGCAAGGTCAGTGCAAGTCTGAGGAAGCGCATATGCCTCCGACAGCAGAGGCTGGGCTGCCTTGGGGCCCACCACATCCAACATGCACAGGCTTGTGTGAAAATCTATCCCTGGGCAGGGCTTTAGTGAGTGACAGTTCCATGGTTCCTAAGTCTAAAACAGAGACATACTTAGACATAGAGACATGGGAAGGCAGGTGGCCATAAGGAGGGCCAGAGTTCAATACTTCTAATGGGAATGGAACCTCTGGAAAAGGGATGTGTCATTTCAGGTCCCCTCAGCCAAAAAGGAGGCCAGCTCCCTTCCCAGTCATCTGGCCCAGGCTAAGTGCAAATGTCCTAACCCGGGCCCTTCCAGTGCCCTAGGCTTCTGAATGCCTGCATGGGGTTGATACCAACTTGCCGGGGTCCCTGTCACCAAACCTGTCACACAGTCCCCATGTCGGGACTACGATCCCCAGCTGAACACCAAGGGTACTCTTCTCAGAGAATATATGGAATGGACCCCAGAGAGGAACTTGTTTGAAAATAGGGCAAAGGGCTGAAAATAGATTCCGGCAGCCAGGGTTCTTCACTAGGAATCAGAATGACATGACATGGAAAATGAAGTGACTAGTGCCATCTCCTCGCAAGCTGGCCCTCTCAGGAATAAGCAACACCTGTGGGTTTTGGTGATGGGAGCCCTTAACAGGCTACACCTGGGGCACTGTCAGCAAAGGGCCTGCATTTTTCCCTCAGAAAGAGAAGGAAACTCCTGGCTTTGAGTCTGTTCTTGCCCTTTCCCAGTAGACAACAGGGGCAGCAGTGACTCAGCTCTGGATGTTTGGGGTTCCCGGCTGAAAGTTAAGTGGTTAGAACCAGACTGGTTCCAATTGTCACTTGAAAGTTCCATTGGGCATTCTCCAGAGTGAAAATGCATGAAACATCTAATCTGCAGGTTGAAGGCAACTCTCCAGCTAGGGGAGAGAGGCCAGCTGGCTACGCATCCCTGCAATGACTCAGCTGACTAAGCGCCAAGCCCCCAGGGACAGAGGATCCTGCTCTCCTCTAGGATACCAGACACTGAGAGCTGTCATTTGGCTCAGTAAATGACTGGGAATTCCACACCAATGCTTCGACCCGGGCTGTGTACCTGACACAGACCCATGGATCCTGGAATGTTCTAGTTTCCAAAGAGTACATTCTTCTGAGGCTATTGCTCTGAATGACTCCCATGTAGAACCTAGTTGAAGAGAGAGCAATCGAATGCAAAGAGGCACTCTGAGGACCAACGTTCTTCATTACAGAAGAGAATGGGCTGAAGTTAGAATTCAGTCCCTACTCCTAGCTCCTGGTATGCTGACTGTCTGGCGAGGAAGAAACACCTGGGGGCTGTGGTCAAAGGAAACCTCCATTGCCTACACCTAAGAGTGAAATGCTGCAGGAGGTCTGTATTCTTCCTTCATAAACAGGGAAAACTCTCCTTACTATCAGAAAATAGATGTACCATTAATGCAGAGGCCAATGGTCCCTGCTGTCAGTTGGTTCTCAAGTGTTTAAACCTGGACCTGATGCAATAGTTCTTTCAAGAGCCCTTTTGGTGCCGACCAGGGCCTGAGGCATAGTGTGCCTAGGGGAACCATCTGTGAGACAGAATGAAAGTAGGCCTACCCTTCACTGCACTTAAAAGAGCTGGCCAAGCACTGAGCCATCAGTCAGCGAGAAGAAGGCCATCCTTCCTTTGGTTTGAAGTAACTGTTTGCTCTCACATACCACAGGCCCAGAGTGAGAGTTTAGCACCAATCTTTGGGCTCTGCTTGTGTGAAGTGAGTGAAAGCCCAACGGTCCCTGAATGGGACCCAAGACTTTGAAAATAGCAACTTGGTGGGAATGGCTACAAGGGAGACCAAGGCCGTCCATTACAGATGGGAAGGGGAGAATGCTAGGCATGTCTCTCGACCTTCTTGTACTTGCTGGATGTGTAAGCCTAGTCCCACCCCAAACCTCTGGGACTGCCTGTAGACCTTCGTCCATCACTGCTTGGCAACTTCATCTGTGCTCAGCCTCTCATTGAGAAGAGAGTTCTCATGGGAAGTTACAAGAGGTCCTGTTGCCAATCTATACCTGAGTCACCAGGACTTAGCCAGAGCCCCCAGGTTCAAGTGGAGGCTACTGCTCTGAGACACTGAGTCTGAATGGAGCCCAGCGAGTCCTGGTTTTGAAAAACAAGAGCAAAAGTATGGAAAGAAACAGACAGAGAGCCAAAGTGCTTCCTGGCAAAAGGAGAGCAGAATGAAGCTGAGCAGGACACGCCTAGCACAATCTCCTGAGAAGCTAAGTGTTGTCCCTAGTAAGCAACACCTATGGGATGGGCCAAAGGGAATCATCCATTGCGTAAACCTGGGTGCTCAGTTAGCATGAGGCCTGCACTTTTTTTTCAGAAAGAGAAGTCAGGCTCTTGACCTTGACTCCTTTGTATGGCCTACCCCTCAGGGCATAGAAAGAGCAGTGATTCCATAGTAGCAGGTTAGTGGTCCCCTTAGTGCCCTAGAAATTGTAACCAAGTCATGGTGGAGTATTCCCTGTAAGGGATTTTTTTGGAGGGGCGGAATTGTCCTGCAGTATACTGTGTAGATCTGATGCATCTGCCTCAGAGGATGAAGACATTTCAATCAGCCAGGGGAGGGAGGCCAGCTGGCTACCCATCACAGAGATTACCTTGGCCAGTCAAGCAACAGGCACTCATGGACAGGAGGGTCATTATTCTTTGGGATAAAGGAATGGATTTCTCTCACACAGCACAGGAGCAGAGTGGGATTTCATCACAAATCCTGGATGTTGGTGATGTGGCTGACAGACCAATTCCACCTGGTTGTGACCCATGACCTAGTGATGAAAAGAGAAAATGGATGGGAAGGCCTAGAAGGAAGGCCAAGGTTCTTCATGACAGAGGAGATTAGGATCAAGCTGGGAATGAAATGTCTAACATAGTTTCTCCTTCAACCAGAAGTAAGGCCAGCGGCCTCTCAAACCCTGGCATTGGCTCCACCTGGATGTTCTGCTGGACACCTTCAAGGGCCCTAGGCCTCCCATTGTCAACATACTTCTGAGAGGTACAGAATGAGGGTTCCTGTGTCCCAGCCTATGCCAGAGACATAAGAATTTGGCCAGATTCCCCAACTGAAAGGAAAGGATATTTCTCTGAGACACTGGCTCAGAATGGCACCCAGAGAAACACTGCTTTGCAAACAGAAAAAGTGAATTCATTGGAATGGAAATGTGGAAGGCCAAAGCGCTACATGATTGATGAGAATGGGACACCGATTAGAATGCAGTGTCTAGAATGACAATGAACTGGCAAGGTCCTGTTGAAGGAGTAAGAAACAGCTGTGGGCCAAACAAACGAAAGCTCTAAAGGGAAACCTGCTGAGAGCCCAGCCTGCAAGAGGTCTTCCTATTTCCTTCTAAAAGAGAGAGAAAGCTTCTGGCCTTAACTGTTTTTCCTGCCCTTCCCATCAGGGGATAAAGGCAGGAGGGGTTCAGGGGTAGTGGGTCCATGCTCTAGGCTGTTGCTGCACTGTTGAGAACTGTCCTTGTGGTGCATTAGGTTTTGAAGGGACACTTTGTGCCCTAACTAGTTTGGAATACACCTTGTATGCATGGATTATGTGCTCTTCAGAATCTGAGGCCAAGCACTAAGGGCTCTCTGACAGCAGGGCAATCTTTCCTGTGGGTTGTCAGAAAAGTAGGACTCTTGGTTAGCACAGAAGCAGCATGAGAACTCACCACCAATCCCTGGGAGCTCACTGTGTGATAGCCAGCCTCACTGACCCAGCCAGCCTGCAAACCAAGTCCTAGTTAGCAAATAGCAATGGGATGGGAATGGCTCTATGGACAGCCAAAATTTCATTTGGGATGAAATGGAAGAACACCCAGAGTGAAAAGGAACGCTCCATTTACCCTTACCCCAGAAGTGAGGCCAGCTGCCTCCTGACACCTTGGGTCCTAGCTACACACAAACATTGTGTACTGGTAGTAGGCAATTTCCACTGACCTCCATCTAATGTTGTCAATATATCTCTGGAAGGCATGTTGCAGGGCTCCTAGGGCCCAACCTATTCTGCTGTTACAAGGACTCATACAGAATCCTCAATGAAAATCAGAGGGAATTGCTCTGAACCACGGCCCTGATTAACCCATGCAGATTATAGTTTCAAATGAGTATGAGGGGGCCCTGGGTGATGCAGTTGGTTAAGGGTCTGACTCTTGGTTTCGGCTCAGGTCATGATCTCGCAATCCATGAGTTCGAGTCCCTAAACAGCTTGGACCCTCGAGCTGCCTTCACATTTTGTGTCTCCCTATCCCTCAGCTCTTTCCCCTCTGTCTCTCTCTCTCTTAATATTAAATAAATACTTAAGAAAGTTAAAAGAGGAAAAGAATGTGGCTATTGGGTGGCTCAGTTGATGAAGCATCAGTTAATCGCTAAGGTCATTATCTCTTGTGTGGGACCTCGACATCCACATGAGATCCTCTCCTGTCATCTAATGTCCTGCTTGGATTCATCTGTCCCTCTCTCTCTACCCCTCCCCTTCTCTGTCCCTCTCAAAAATTAACCTCAACACTATAAAGAAAAAAAGAATAGTGGTTTAGATACACAGAGGGACAGTATTCCTATGAGTACTGAATATGGGAGAAGTCTGAGGATGAAATGACTAGTACAATCTCCTGGAAAGCTGACTGTCTCAGAAAGAAGAAACGCATATGGGCTAGGGCAAAGAGAAACCTCCAGTGTTTCCAGTGGGAGCCTTCATGGCATGATGCCTGTATTCTTACTTGAGAAAGAGAGCAAAAGCTTCCTGAGTTCACTACTCTTGTTCCCAGCCTCTCAGTGAATATGGCAGCAGTGATTCAAGGCTAGTGGGTTTGTGTTCAAGTGTTTAGAATGTGGCTGTGGTGTGGTAGTTCTTGAATGGTCTCTTTCAGTGCTAAGCAGGTCCTCGAGAATACTGCACAAGGGTGAACCAACTGCTCTTCGGAGTGAAAGTATCTTCAACAGCCAGGGAGGGAGACAAGTTGGCTAACCATCCTTTCTTTTATCAGCCAGCCAAACACCAAGGACACACAGGAAGGCAACCTTTCCTTTGGGATATCAGAAACTGATTGCTCTTGGTCAGCACAGAACAGAGTCAGAGCTCATTAGGAATGGCTGGGTATTGACTATGTGGACAACAGCCTCATTAGGCTTGCCTGGGACCCAAGACATAGTGATCAAAACAACCAGGGAATTGGAATGGCTGCCCACAGGGCCACAGCTTTGCATTTCAGCTGAGAATGGGATCAAGCTGAGAACAAAATATCTAGTTCCGTGTTCCTCTAGTGCCAGAAGTGACGAGAGTTCCCACCTGATACCTCTGACCCTGACTACACACGAGCCTTCCTGCTGGGCACCTCGAAATGCCCTGGACTTTTCATTGTCCAAGTGTACTAAAGGGCAATTTTGGAGGGACACTGTGGTCCAGCGTATTCCAGAATGAGAAGAACTTGGCCAGACTCCTGAGGTAAAAGTAGAGGAAATGGCTCTGAGACACTGTGCCTGAATGGACAACAGGGAGAACTTAGCTTGCAAAAGGGCAACAGGGTGGAGGAGATCACAGACAAGGCCAAATTGCTTCACTAACAGAAGAGAATGGGATATAGCCACAAAGGAGGTGACTAGCACAATCTCCTGGCAAGATGGTTCTCTCAGGAGGAAGAACACTGTGTGGGCAAGGACAAAGGGAAGCCTCCTGAATGGTTGGTTCAGAAGGAGAGGGAAAATTTCTGGCATTGGATTTTTTGTTGGCCCTGTCTTCTGAGGCAGTCAAGATACATACTTAGCAGGTTCTGGCTTGTGGCTGACACTCAAGTATTTGGAAAGTGACTCTGGTGCACTGGTCCTTGAATGGGCTGTTTCTGCACATTCTGCAGGTCCTGAAATACCACAAATTAGGGAACTGTCTATAGCAGCTAGTCGTTGGTGTTCTGCTGTCTAACTATCACCATGGCAACTCCAGACTTTCAAGCACCAAATCATCAGTGACAGGTGGTCACTGGATCCTTTGATGTATCAGAAACTGCATTCTTTCAGTGAGCATGGGAGCAGCATAGGAACTTTATAGCAATCCCTGGTTTTTCACTGAGTTCTTGGCAGCCCCACTATGCCTTGTGGGAACCAAGATATAATGAGACAAACATCAAGGGATGGGGCACCTGGGTGGCTCAGTTGGTGAAGTGACTGACTTTAGGTTTCAGCTCAGGTCATGATCTCACGGTTGTGAGGTCAAGCCCCACGTCAGGCTTTGTGCTTACAGCTTGGAGCCTGCTTTGGATCCTCTGTCTCCCTCTTTCTGTCCCTACCCCACTCATGCAAGCTCTCTATAGCTCTATCTCTTGCTCGCTAGCTCTCTCTCTCTCACTCAAAAACAAGAAATGTTTCAAAAAGCTACAAAAGAAAGAAAGAAATACAGTGAGGGAATTGGGAATGTACACATGGAGGGCAAAGTTCTTCCTTTCCTATGAGTAGGAGATCGAGCTGAGAAAAAAGTGTACTAGTACGATCTATTTAAAGCTTGATGTCCTCAGAATAGGAAGCACCTCTGCACCAGGATAATGGAAAAACAACACTAGCTTTACCTGAAAGCCCAGTCCAGAAGAAACCTTCATCTGAAATTCAGGTGAGAATGGGATACAACAAAAAATGGACTGTACAGCTCAGTGTTTTTTTATTGCAGAAGCAGGACTGGTTTTCTTCTAACTCTTCCTGGCCTGCCTCCATGCAAACATTCCATGCTGGGCCCCTCCAATGCGCAAGATTTCCTGATGCACACATAGTTCTGAAGCACAAGTGGTGACAGACTCCGTAGCCCAAAGTCTTCCAGAGTCCAGAGAATTTGACCCAAGTCCTTAGGTAAAATGAGACTGACTTGGTCTTCAAACCTGGCCCTAAATTCCTCCCAGAGCATCCCCCTACCACAAGAAATGTTCATCCAGAATGTTGGTAAGTCTAGAATTCTTCTGGTCATGGCCTTTTCTCCTGCCCTGTCCATCAATTATAGATGCAATATTCCTGCAGGGATTCAAGGTCAGTGTCCCTCCTGACCTTCAAGGGTTTGGAACAAGGCTCTGGTGCAGAAGTCCTTGACTGTGCTCTTTGTGCACTGACCCATGTCTGGGAGTACACTGCCCACCTGAGAGCTTTCTGCTTTTCAGAATGAAGGCAGGTCAATGAGCCCAGTGAGGGACACAGTAAGGGTAAACATCACCATGCCACCTGCAGCCCGTGGAGCATCACATTTTCAGTACAAGGAGAGCTATTTCTCTTTGGGATCTCAGAAAGAGATTGCTCTTGGTTAGCGCAGGCAGCGACGGGGCACTCTCCACTAATCCCTGAGTGCTTTTCAAGCGAGTGACGACCACATTTGTCCTGAGTGTGACTCAAAACCTCAGTAGAAAACCCACGAGGGAATGGGAACATATGGAAGGCCAGAGTTCTTTATTTTAGGAGAAATAAAGGATTGAACTTAGAGTGTGATTCTTAGCTCCATTTCCCCTTTCTGCAGAACCGAGGTTGGCCACATCCCACTCCTGAGTCCCTGCTTATATGCAGACATTCTGTGCTGGGCTCCTTCAAGTACCTGATGTATATTGTGGCCAGGGACAAGGCTGAAAGGCAAGCCCTTTTGGGGGGAGCCCATGTTGCACAACTTTTCTCCAAGTTGGGAGAACATGGTTCGACTCCCCACTTGACAAGGGAGGACTGGCTCTGACATTCTGGCCCTAAATCCCCACAGTGAATACCTAGGAAGAAAAAGTGCAAGGGGATGGGAAGAGAGACATCAATGGGCCGAGTTCTTCACTGCAGTTCAGGACAGCATAATGCCGAGAGTGAAATGAGGAGCTAAGTGACTTCTGGCCCCACAAACGAGGCCAGCACCCTCCCAGCTGCTCTGGACTTGGCCTATGAGCAGAAATTCTCTTCTTGGAACCTTCCAATGCCATAGTCTTCCCTTTGTCAACAGAGTTAGAAAGACACTTCTCCCAGGACACCATAGCTCAATCTAACCCTGAGTGAGTTGAGCTTAAGGCAACTGTCCAGTTAAAAGCAGAGGAGGTCTCACTGACCATAAATGTCTCATAGAGAAGACCTAGTTTGACAAAGGGCAAAAAGATAGAAATGTATCCCTTGAGTGCCAAAATTCTCCTTCTCAAATGAGAATAGAATCAATCTGAAAATGAAGTGACCAGCACACTCTTTTGGCAGAGCTGACTGACTTGGGAATGAGAAACACGACGAGGCTGGGCCAGAGGAATCCTCCACTGACTACTCTGGCCACCAGTTAGGCAAGAATTCTTCCTTTGTGACTTGGGTAATGGATGAGAAGCTTCTGGCACTGAGCACATTCCTTACCCTGACCTATACTAGATAGACATCAGGGGTTTTGGTGGAACAGTTTTCACACTTATGTGTTTGGAATCAGGTTCTGTGGAAGTATTCCTTGAACAGTCAATGCACAGGCCACTTATGGAAACTAAACGCCCATTGGGAACCATTGGCTTTTCCATATGAAGTCATCTCAGGCAGCCCGGGGAGGAGGCATACTGGGAAACCATGACTGCCAAGCCCCACAAGGTCAGTAGCAGAGAGTTCATTATTCTTTGGAGATATCAGAAACTGACTGCTCTAGGCTAGCCTAGGGCTGGAGTGGGAGCTGGCCACCAATCCCAGGGCTTTTGTTATGAGATTGAGAGCACTACCACATTTCAATGTGACTCAAGACCTCCTTAGAAAACAGCTAGGGGGTCAGAATGGATACATCGCGGGTCAAAGGCTTTCATTTCAGTAGACAATAGGAGAAAACTGACAATAAACTGACAAGTTCTATTGCTTTTCTCCCTGCAATTGACGACGCTTCCTCCTGATTATCTGGCTTTGCCTACACACTAACATTTGGTCTGGCACCTTCTAGTGCCCTATGTCTTTTTCTAGTCCAAATATTTCTGAAAGGCAAGGCCCGAGGGGCTTTTTGCCCACCCTAGGCCAGAGTCAAGATGCTTTGGCCAGTTTCCTCAATTATAATTAGGGGACATTGCTCTTAGGTGTGGCCTTGAATTCCCCACAGTGGGGACTTACCTCAAAACAGAGAAAGTGTTGTGCCCGAGTTCTCGAATCCCCCCACAAGAGACCACCAGAGTCGAAAGTCAAAGCCAAGTGGCAAGGGTCGTTTTATTACAGGATCGATCCCGGTCCTTTTGCATACCGCTGCCAGTAATGCAAAAAGGCCTCGAACATGATTGGTACAGCGTTTTTATAGACAGAGACAAATAGTATAGGAAGGTTTCAGGTTATAGGGTGACTGATTGGTCGATATTTGAAATACGAACATATGCAGCCCTCTGATTGGAGTTTCTTTGTCTGTTCTTTGGCAGGAAGTTTCTGTCCATTATGTGAAAAAGTCAGTTATTTATCCTAATACATATCAGAAAGGGGGAAGGGGAAGAATGTAAGGAAAGCCAGTTACTCAAATTAATACATGTCAGAAAGGTGAAAGGGGAAGAATGTGAGCAAAGCCAGTTACACAAACTAATGTCATAAAGGGGGAAGGGGAAGAATGTGTTAAGTAAGCAAGGTTATAGAAGTGAGAAATGCCAGATACTCAAACTAATAAATGTCAGACTCGACTCAGAAAAAGTTTTACAATGTTTACAGCAAACAGTAAGCAAAACAGAATTCTCAGCAATTGTATCTCTTATCAACAGTCCACAATCTCCACAATCCGCAGAAGGCCAGGTCGGCTATCTTTAACCCGGTATCTGTCCATTGATTAACAGAAAAAGAGAACTTAGCTTCAAACTAAGGCAGAGCTGCCATTTGGACATAAAATTTAAAACCGCTCTCTTCAAAAGCACATGGGAATGGACACACTGAAAGTCAAAGATCTTCATCTCAGATGAGCATGGGAGAATTCTGCAAATAATTCAGAGAATGGCACAATCTCCTGGCAAGCTTGCTATTTTCTGAATGAACAAACACACGTGGGCTAGGTAACTGGGAATCATCCATCTGCTGGATGAGGGACCAGAAGGAAAGCTGAGGGCCAAACACAAGCTAGCATTCACTGCCCCTCTGCCAGGATAGATCTGTGTGACATTCCTCAGGCACTCCTTGCTGCCCAAGCACAAAGGAGAGGACAGAAGACAAATGCTGAAACGGATACATCCTCCATCAATTTATAGTATCTTAGGAAATTACAAGAAAAAGGCAGGGGCCTCATCTCCAGAATCCTATAGACTCAGTTTCCTGGAGCCCCCAGATCAGCCTACTCTCCCTAGTGATGTTAGGAACAAAGGCAAGAAGGAACCCAAGTCAGGATCTCAAAGTTCCTGTGTTCCAGCCCCAGAGAGCAGAGAGGCCTGTGCTGAGAGCACAGAGTCAGGAGCCTGCTTCAGATTCTGGGTCTCCCTCTCTCTCTGCTCCTCTCCCAGTGCATATTCTCTCTCTCTTTCCCTGTCTCTATCTCTGTTCTGGCTCTGGCTCTCTCTCTCTCTCTAACTCTCTCTCTTTTGTTTCTCCCACACACACTCACTCTCTGTCTCCCTGTCCCCCTCTCTCTCCAAAAATAAGTAAACATTTAAAGCAATTAAAATTGAATTCTTTGTCACCTGCAGCCCATTGACAAATACTTGAGGCTGGCAGAGTAAAATGTTTCTCCAGGAACTCCTAAGTGTCCTTATGTAAATGCTTTGCCAGAGGGTAGATCAACTCTAGCTTGACAATAGCTAACCCTGCAGTAATCTGTGAATCCTTAGCATATGAAAGCCTCCATGTAAACTTGCCAGCTGACTTTACTTTGCCAAGCCCATGGTTATAAGCAGGTATTCTTCACATGACTTTTATGAAAATAATAATTATTATAATTAAGAGCAATAATAATCCAGAAGCAACACACTCAGGGCTAAAGTTATTTAGCTCAGGGGCACCTGGGTTGCTCAGTTGGTTAAGCGGCCGACTTCGGCTCAGGTCATGATCTCACAGTCTGTGAGTTCAAGACCCGCACCTGGCTCTGTGCTGGCAGCTCAGAGCCTGGAGCCTGCTTCCTCAGATTTTGTGTCTCCCTCTCTCTCTGCCCTTCCCCTGCTCATACTCTGTCTCTATGTCTCTCAAAAATAAATAAACGTTAAAAAAAATAAAAAAAGTTATTTAGCTCAGGTGAAAATGGAATCATGCTGGGACTGCTGAGAGGCACATGATTTCCTAGGCAAGAGCTTGGTTTCCTGAGAGTAAGAAGGAAACACTGGAGGGGGGGAGGGGTTGGGGATGAAAGGAAACAGCAGGCACAAGAATGTCTCAGCCTCCCAGCAAACAGTGACCTGACACTGAGGCTTTTCTTTCCAGATAGCAAATTTACTCCTGCCGGGACTGCTCAGTTCAGTTCCGACCCAAGGAACTGAACCCCGAACCCCACATAGTATAGTCTTCTCTGTAGGTTTTACTTCTTTGTCTCCTATATATAGTAACACACGAATGCGCAGTCTCAGTAAGTGGTCTCTTGTTACAAGATCCTGAAGGATGCTCTCACATATATGTGTAGCCAAGTGGCCTTGAGGGTTTTTTTTTTTTTTTCCTTTCCTGAGGGAGGGGATTGTACCACATTCCCCCTTTGATGCTCAGACCCCTATCTAGGGTCAAAGAGCACCATCTTTGTTTACAGGTTTATGTTTTTATCACATCTTTACATGTGTGGCCGTCGTTTTTGTTTTTCTTTTTTTTCTCTTTCTGTAAATTCCTGCCGCAATGAGACTGGAGGCAGACCATACAAGCAGAGAAGCTAAGCAGGGTAACATTAAGCACCCTCTGAAATTTAGGAATATATTTCCCATGAGGGTTTTGAATCCTCCAAGTGTTGAAAACCGTCCTCCAAATAAATCTCCGGTGTTCCACCTGTTTCAGGTCTGGACTGGGACATGAACACTCTTTTTTATTTGATCTGTGATCTCCTCTATGACTTTTTCCTCATCATCTATCTCTAGGCCGCAGGCGTTCAGGTTAAATTTTCCACAAACACTTCTCTCAGAAGCCAGCATGTAATCTAAGGCCAAGCAAGGTTGATAATAGCATTGTACATTTTGGTTCGTTTCTAGACTAGTAAGCAAGGAGCTATGGTAGTTTCACTGGTTATAATTTGTAGAACCAGTAGTTCTGCTTATGTGGTTTAACATGTAAATGGGAGTGTAGTATACCCAATATCCATCCTCTGTGTAGATGGCAGAGCCACAATATTGGATTCCTTGCTCGGGAAGGGAACTTTAGCCCTGAGTGTGTTTTTCATTGTGAATTTGCAAGGCATGCTGCTTTTTTGGGGCTCCCTTTCCCCATACATTTGAACTCCCAAATGTTGTTCTCTGGCAAGTGGGAATAGGAAGGAAGATGGACACATCTTTCCAGCACATATGACCCAGACCAGACTGAAGGAAGTACAATACAGTGTGTTCTTTCACATACCTAGTACAGTCTACCTGGGACCTGCCATATCATGGTTGTGTTGACAGTGTCTCAAGCCTCTCAGAGATCAGAGAAGTTAGACAAGGGATGGGGATCTGGCTCAAGGTGACAAGGCTTTCAGGTGGAACTTTGAGACGACACTGTTTGCCCAGCCCACAGGCATTTCTCCTTCCTGAGTCAGTCTGTGAGCTGGGGAAGACGGTGTTAGTCTCATCACTCTCTGTGTTATGTCATTCATATGTCTGATTCAGAACTCTGGCCCTCCCTCATTTTCCCCCCTTTGCTTTTTTTCACTCTGAACCCTCCCTGGAATACTCTCCGGGTGTTCATTTTACAGTCATACTCTGGACTCTTCACTGGGGATTCTGGTCCATTCTTTGTGTCCCTGACGTATGTTGGCCCAAAGGGCCCCTGGCTCTTCAGCAGGATATTTTTCCTGTATGCTTGTACACATCTGCAGGAGTCTCCCAGAACTCAGGTTTATGTCCAAGCAGGCCTGTGTTGTTGTTTTTGTTTGTCAATGGAAGATCCTTAGAGCTTCTCTGGTTGCAAGCACCTTGAAAAGACAAGAATAACATTTTGTGGCTGGGCACTGGGTGGCAGGTTGGAATCACTTTGTAACTGTGTATTAGGACTTATCTCTTCAATTTCTGGGTTGATGGCTATAATAATTAGACTTTAAGAAAAAATCCTAAGAAGCTGCCAAAACTCCTTTATTTCCAGGAAATGCCCTGTCTTTTCTCGACTGACTTGATCTGTCTAATTCAATTAGTGGAGAACAAAACAAAATAAAACCACAAAACCTGGAGTGTGCTCTTCTGTTTGAACTGACAAGATTTAAAACTATTTCTCTGCCATCTTCTGGCACTTCTCCTCTTCTGCCCTCCCTTCTCCCACTCCTATTCTGCATGACTTGTTGGGGGGCAGCCTGCATAATTGTCTCCTCAACATCTCAGGCACCATTAGCTCCTCTCTCACCCTAGGTTTTGTGGAACCCAGACTACCGAAGTCAAGTTTCCCCATCAACATTCCAGGTAAAAATTAACCATGGGAAACCAATTGTCTTACATGGACCCAAGTAAAACTTATTCAGTGTGTAAGGTAATTTTAAGTTTGTTGGTTTCATGTGACAATGTTTATCAACATTAAAAAAGAAAAACAACTTTTATTCTACCTAGATTTGCTGAAGGTCATATAATCTCATGTATCACTGTTCCAATTTGTTAACAAAAGGATGACTTAATGCGATGGTTAATTTTGTCTATCTCATACGTTTCATGGGTAATTGTTAAGGTAGCTTTCAAAGTCCTTGGTAACCTAAAACGGTAAAGTTTTGCTTGCATGATAAATTGAGAATGAATTCATTGGTTATCTAACAAGATAAAAAGCTAAAGCACTAATTACTAGATGTAGGTTTGTGCTTTTGACTTGTTGCAAAAAACAAAGCACACTTGGAACTGTTGAAAAACATGCTTTGTGCTTAATGGATTCATAAGTTTGCCATCTAAGAAAAAAAGAAAAAAAATCCTGATATAACATAAAGTCCACAATTGGTAACTGCTTAGTTTTCACCAGAGACTAAGGTTTCTAGCAGTTAAAATTCTCCTAAGTGTACTTAAAACTGATGGAAATAAGGAAAGCAATTTTGTATGGAGGAGGTATGAAGGAAATATATAAGAAATGGAAATATATTTTTATTGTAGGTAAAAGAAAGTAATTTTGTCCTAAATTAGACTGGCTATTTGGAGAGAAATGGCTTGGGACAAAATCTGAATCTAAAAGAAAAGTTGGAGAAATTTCATGAAGGATCATCTTTAAAAAGAAATTTTACATGTGGTCAGGATGGACTAAGGTTAAAATAAATGGATTTTAAAAGTACACAGGGTTAAGATTTAAATTCTTCCTCCTTTGATTCAAAAGCTGGGAAAATGATGGAAATATCCTTGATGTCAGCCTCCAAATCCTCCACATTTGTGTTGTCCTTGTTTAGCAGAGCAATGGATGCCTCTACCATCTTAGGGATGGATGATATATATAAAGGACTTTTACTAAGATACATGGGAGCTGTTTTACTAAACTTAGTAAAAGTGCCAAAAATGGATACCCATATGGCCAAACAATATTTATGGGGGCATTGTTAAAAAGGCAGGGGAAAAGACCTTGACTTTGGCCCTCTAACCTCCTCCCTCAATGGCCAATGATCAATACATAAGTTACTGTAGAGCCAAAATAAAATGAGTGCATCCTATGACAACCAAGAAAATCTTGCTTGGTCACAGTCCATACCCCCAAGGTCCTACAGGTGGGAAACGGAGGATTTAAAAAAAAAAATAAACCATTATGTTACAAGGTTTAAGACAGATAAAAGGAGATTTAAGTAAATTTTGTAGTTGGATAAGTTTATAAAGCCTTTTCAGAATATTACATATGCTTTTGAGTTGACCTGGAAATACATCATGCTTTTGTTAAAGCAGATTCTTAATGAGACAGAGGTTTTGAAAAAAAATTAAGGAAATCTAAGATTTGGCCCTTAAATTAGTCACTATTTTACAAACACAAAATGAGAGACTAATGGCCTTCTTGAAGAGATTGAGGGAGGCTCTCATTACATATATAGTCATCCCTCTAGACACCCCTAAGGCTGAATAATTTTAGTATATGTGCTGCCGAAGCGAGCACAGATGAATAATTTTAAAAGACAAATTTGTCACTTAATCACCCCTAGATATTCATAGAAAATGAAAAATGGCCCTGGCCTTGAAGGGATCCTGCAGGAGCTCTTATGAGCTGCCAAGTGGGTATATTGCAAGCAAAGCAGAAAAGGAAGCTTAAAAAAAATCTAAGACCTTAGTTGTGGCCTTAGGTACTATGTGAGACCGGACTTCCCAAGGTCTTGGCACCAAGTGCCATTTATATGGCCGTTCAAAGGACTAAAATGATAATGTCCTCCGAAGGGACAACCAAAATAAAAACCCCATAAGCCATGCCCCTTGTATGGAAACAGTACTGGAGATCTGAATGCCCTTGGGGACCTCTGTCTGTGAGGGCTCAGATAACCGATGTCCCCAGAAGGGGATAAATGGGACCTGGGCTCTTCACAGTGGCTCCCTTAAACCAACTGTCTATCAGAAATCCAGAACATCAGGTAACTCTAAATATAGAAGGAAATTTGGTTGATTTCCTTCTTGACACCAGAGCTACATTTTCTGTCCTCCTTTCCACTCCGGGACAACTATCCAGATGCAGCCTTGGTGATTAGAGGCATCTCTGGAAAACATCTAACTCAATTATATTCTCTGTCCCTGGGATGTAAATGGGGAAACCTAATTTTTCCTCATTCTTTCCTGATATTGTCAGAGAGACTTACTCCCTTGCTAGAAAGGAACATTATAACTAAATTAGAGACTATGTTGCTACCAGCTCAGAACAGATAAACTATTATGTAACTTTTGGGAAATTACTGGATATTATAGGCTATAGATACCAGGGTTCAAATAGTTTGCTATTATATCAATTATTAAAGGAGACTCAATCCTGCTTATTCTCTCCCACTCCTGCACAACATAAATAAAAATAAACTGGGGTCTGACTCCTAAACACTGTCTCCAGCCCTTGGAATGGTTGCAAACAGAGCAGGGCAATCACTATTACAAAGCTCACAGAGCTAAAAGATTCTTCAAACACAGCATCAGACTTTTCCTTTAGGGAGAATCAAAACTTATCAAATGACTCAAAGGATGTTTACTGGAAAAAATTATCAAGGACAGTTCTGCAAGTGATATCAGGCTGTGAAGTATGTCTTCAAAACAATCCTTTCCACCACAAACTTGCTCTCCCAGACAATCAAGGAACTGAAGACTATCCATGAAGACTAACAATTAGCTCTCATTCAGCTGCCAAGGTCAAAGAAAATGCCGACATCTGTTTGTATGGGATAATACTTTTACTAATTGGGCAAAGGCCTTCCCCTACAAGACAGAAAAGGCACACAAAGGAATAAAAATTCTGCTTTATAAAATAATACCCAGGTTTGGCTTACCTAAAAGTTTTCAAATTAATAATGGTAAATGGCTGCCTTGACTCTTTCTCTAGTAGAACTCCTGGCTCTTGAAAAAGTTTTACACCTCAAAATAAAACAGATCGTCTGCTTTTACTCCAAAAAACTGTAAATAACACCTCCTATGCATTAGATGCTTTAAAACAATGTTTTAAAATTAAGTTAGGGTCTCTCCTAGATTATATGACAGGTTTGGAAACCATAGATTTATCTTAAGATGCCATCTTGTTGGTCAGTAAAATCTTTACTTTGTGTTTTTCTCTTTGTGTCTGCTAATGTTTATACTGTCTCATGCCTGCCAGCCTTTCTGTCAAACCGTACTGTGAGCCACTCATTAACCCTTGGTAGACTCTAACTGCTGTACCCCTACACCATCCCTTATGAGCTTGAAGAAGGCAGGATGGTCATCGTCCCCAACAGCAGTTACAGGCCCTTTTCCAGGGGAGAAATCAATAGGGCAGGGTTAACATTAGGCAGGGAAAGAAAGGGACATTCAGGTAGGCAGATGGCAGCTGCAAGTGGGAGGCTAAAAAAGCAGACGGGGTCCTCCCTTTAGAAAATCCTTTATGGGTGCCCTCCATCCAATAATCAAGGGTGCAAAGGGGGGATCTAAATGAGATAGACAATCTAACCCTAAAAAAACAGATGCAGATCATTGGTTTTACTCTAACCACCCTTCACCACTGGGTCAAAGAATGATTACCTGTACATCTGACCAGACACTCACCCCTTTAAACCAGGAGATGCAATATGGATAAAGGAGTCCAATGTCCAACCCCTAAAACCCTTCTGGAGGGGCCCATTCACTGTCATTTTGCCCACCCCTATTGCAGTAAAGGTAGCCAAAGTCGGTCTCTATATTCACTACAGCAGAGTGAATCTGTCATCTCTAAACTGGGAGAGCATTCCTGATCCATCAATGCTGTGCAAGCTGACCATACAGGAGAAGCCATCTGCAACTCAGAGGCTCCAGAAGCCTGGAACCCTGCTTTAGTCACTCCAGAAGCCAACTAACCAACGGACGGTAGAAACTTGAGGAATCCATAGCCTGGTAAAACAAAAAACTATCCTTATTTTCTATATGTTTCCTAATTGTGATAAACAGTCACACCTTGTTTCTCACTATTATTGTGACTAGAGCTCTGCTTTTTGCCATAGGATTGGCTGAGGCCCCACTGGCTGACCTGGAAATGTGATAAGAGGTTTCTGTTAACACTCAACTTCCTTCTGTGGATAGGATACTTTGTTGGTATCAGTGTGGGAAAACAATGGGCATTTGACACTAGAAAATTAGATCCCCACAAACCTCATAATAAAACAAAATACCCCAGTCCTCCTCATGGGGTTTGGCTTCTCAAAAGCTCAATTATTGGGAAATATTGTCTTGCCTAGTGGGATAGAAGTTCACCAACATCTCTGTTAGAAAACATGACATGCCTAGGCCAAAGATTTTATAACTCAATTGCCCAGAACACCCAATGGTGGGAAACCCCACATCATCTTGAGCCGGATCCCCACCTCTTGTCTGACTTCTCTCATCTCTGAGAGGCATGAGACAATATTAACACAGTCATCAAATGGTAGGTCTCAGGGGGACCGTACTACATATGTGGAAGGACAGGCTATATAGTACTTCCCTCAGTCTGGTCAGAGTCATATGTGCTGGAACCTATTTGTCAATCCTTCTTCCTGCTCCCACTTGCCAGAGAAAACCCTTTGGGAGTCCAAGTGTAAGGGACAGGGAGACCCAAAAAGGTAGTGTGCCTTCCAAATTAACAATTTAAAAGATAATAAATGCCCTCTTGAGTGTATAATCCAATATATGACCGTGCAACCTGGGCAAAGGATGGGTATTGGGGCTACTACACTCCCATTTACATGATAAACCACATAATTAGACTACAAGCAGTTCTATAAATTATAACCAAGGAATCTGTAAGTCCCAGAGCTCTTCACTTCCTAGCCAAGCAAGGAACCAAAATAGACAATGCCACCTCGTCAAACTACTTGGCCTTAGATTACATACTGCCTTCTGAGAGAAGTGTTTGTGGAAAATTTACCCTAAACAACTACTGCCTACAGATAGATGATGAGGAAAAAGTCACAGAGGAGATCACAGATCAAATAAAAAAAGGGTGTTCATGTCCCAGTCCAGACCTGAAATGGGTGGAACACTGGAGACTTATTTGGAGGACGGTTTTTAACTCTTGGAGGATTCAAAACCCTCATGGGAAATATATTCCTAAATTTCAGAGGGTGCTTAACGTTACCCTGCTTAGCTCCCCTGCTTGTATGGTCTGCCTCCAGTCTCATTGCGGCCAGAATTTACAGAGAGAGAGAAAAAAAAGAAAACAAAAACGACGGCCACACATGTAAAGATGTGATAAAAACATAAACCTGTAAACAAAGATGGTGCTCTTTGACCCTAGATAGGGGGTCTGAGCATCAAAGGGGGGAATGTGGTACAACCCCTCCCTCAGGAAAGGAAAAAAAAACCCTCAAGGCCACTTGGCTACACATATATGTGAGAGCATCCTTCAGGATCTTGTAACAAGAGACCACTTACTGAGACTGCGCATTCGTGTGTTACTATATATAGGAGACAAAGAAGTAAAACCTACAGAGAAGACTATACTATGTGGGGTTCGGGGTTCAGTTCCTTGGGTCGGAACTGAACTGAGCAGTCCCAGCAGGAGTAAATTTGCTATCTGGAAAGAAAAGCCTCAGTGTCAGGTCACTGTTTGCTGGGAGGCTGAGACATTCTTGTGCCTGCTGTCCCTTTCATCCCCAACCCCCAAGTGTTTCCTTCTTACTTTCAGGAAACCAAGCTCGCCTAGGAAATCACGCTCCTGTCAGCAGTCCCAGCATCATTCCATTTTTACCGGAGCTGAATAACTTTAGCCCTGAGTGTGTTGCTTCTGGATTATTATTGCTAGTAATTATAATAATTATTGGGGCGCCTGTGTGACTCAGTCGGTTGAGCTACTGACTTCAGCTCAGGTCATGATCTCGCGGTCCGTGAGTTCGAGCCCCATGTCAGGCTCTGTGCTGACAGCTCAGAGCCCGAAGCCTGCTTCAGATTCTGTGTCTCCTTCTCTCTCTGCTCCTCGCCCACTCATGCTCTCTCTGTCTCAAAAATAAATAAACGTTAAAAAATTTTTAAAAAATTATAATAATTATTGTTTATATAAAAGTCATGTGAAGAATACCTGCTTATAACCATGGGCTTGGCAAAGTAAAGTCAGCTGGCAAGTTTATAAGGAGGCTTTTATATGCTAAGGATTCACAGATTACTGCAGGGCTAGCTATTGTCAAGCTAGAGTTGATATACCCTCTGGCAAAGCATTTACATAAGGACACTTAGGAGTTCCTGGAGAAACATTTTACTCTGCCAGCCTCATATATTTGTCAATGGGCTGCAGGTGACAAAGAATTCAATTTTAATTGCTTTAAATGCTTATTTATTTTTGGAGAGAGAGGGGAGACAGGGAGACAGACAGAGAGTGAGTGTGTGGGGGAGAAACAAAAGAGGGAGAGTGAGAGAGAGAGACAAATAGAGCCAGAACAGAGATAGATACAGGGAAAGAGAGAGAGAATATGCACCAGGAGAGGGGCAGAGAGTGAGGGAGACCCAGAATCTGAAGCAGGCTCCAGACTCTGTGCTCTCAGCACAGGCCTCTCTGCTCTCTGGGGCTGGAACACAGAAACTTTGAGATCCTGACTTGAGTTCAAATCGGAGGCTTAATGGACTCAGAAACCCCAGGAAATGCTGTTTTTTCTGCCATTTCTTCTTGCCTTTGTTCCTCACATCATTACGGAGAGCAGGCAGATTTGGGGGCTCCAGGAAACTGAATCTATAGGATTCTTGAGATGAGGCCCCTGCCTTTTTCTTGTAATTTCCTAAGATACCGTAAATTGATGGAAGTTCTATCAGTTTCAGCATTTGTCTTCTGTCCTCTCCTTGGCACTTGGGCAGCCAGGAGTGCCTGAGGAATGTCACACAGATCTCTTCTGGTGGTGGGGGCAGGGAATGCCAGCTTGTGTTTGGCCCTCAGCTTTCCTTCTCGTCCCTCATCCAGTAGATGGATTATTCCCATTTACCCAGCCCACGTGTCATTGTTCATTCAGAAAAGAGCGAGATCGCCAGGAGATTGTGCCATTCCTTTATTCTCAGAATTCTCCAATGCTCATCTGAGATGAAGATCTTTGGATTTCTGTGTGTCCAGTCCCATGCACTTGCTCTGTTTTGAAGTAAGTCCCCACTGTGGGGAATACAAGGCCAGACCGAAGAGCAATGTCCCCTCATTATAATTGAGGTGCATGGCCAAAGCATCCTGACTCTGGCCTAGGGTGGGCAAAAAGCCCCTCGGGCCTTGCCTTTGAGAAATAGTTGGAGAAAAAACAGACATAGGGCACTAGAAGGTGCCAGACCAAATGTTAGTGTGTAGGCAAAGCCAGAGAATCAGGAGGAAGCATCTTCAATTGCAGGGAGAAGAGCAACAGAGCTTCTCAGTTTATTGTCAGTTTTCTCCTATTGTCTACTGAAATGAAATCTTTGACCAGTGATGTATCCATATTGACCCCCTAGCTGATTTATAAGGAGGTGTTGAGTCACATTGAATAGTGGTAGGCCTCTCAATCTCATAATGAAAGCCCAGGGATTGGTGGACGCCTCCCACTCCAGCCCTAGGTTAGCCTAGAGCAGTCAGTTTCTGATATCCCCAAAGAGCAATGAACTCACTGCTACTGACCTTGTGGGGTTTGGCATTCATGGTTCCCCAGTAAGCCTCCTTCCCCGGGCTGCTTGAGATGACTTTATTTGGAAAAGCAAATGGTTCCCACATGGGCGTCTAGGTTCCATAAGTGGCCAGTGCTATTCCTGTTCAAGGAATACTTCCACACAGCCTAATTCCAAACACATAAGTGTGAAAACTCGTTCCACCAAAACCACTGGTGACTATCCACTATAGGTTAGGGTAAGAAATGCACTCAGTGCCAGAAGCCTCTCGTCCCTTTTTCAAATCCCAGAGGAAGAATTCTTGCCTAACTGGTGGCCAGGGTAGCCAGTGGAGGACTCCTTTGGCCCAGCCTAGAAATGTTTCTCATTCCCAAGCTTTGAAAAAATCTGGGAAAAAAGCTGGCAACTTAATTTAAAATTTTTTCCATTCATATTTGATAAGCAGAGCTTTGGCTCTCCATGTATCCATTTCCATCTTTTTGTCCCTTGTCAAACTTTGTTTCCCTGCCAGATATTCATGGCCAGTGTTTCAAGAGAGATCTTTGCTTTTAACTGTACAATTGCTTGAGCTCAAATTACCCAGGAATAGATTGAGCTACAGGGTCCCTGGAGACTTGTCTTTCTAACTCTTCTGTCAAAGGCAGGTTAAGGCATTCGAAGGTCCTCAGAAGAGAATTTCGGCCCATAGGCCAAGTCCAGAGGATCTGGGAAGTTGATGGCCTCCCTTGTGGGGCCAGAAGTCACTTAGCTCCTCATTTCACTCTCAGCATTATGCTGTCCTCATCTGCAGTGAACAACTTGGGCCATTGATGTCTGTATTCCAAAACCCTTGGAGTGTTTCTCCCTAGGCATTCACTGTGGAAATGCAGGGTCAGAATGTAAAAACCACATCCAATCTTGTCAGGTGGGGAGTCAGAATATGTTCCGCCAGCTTGGAGAAAAGTTGTATTTTTCACATTCCCCAGTGCAGAGGTGCTTCCGATTCTGAAGACAGCAAGATTCAAATAGATTATTCTAGTCCCTTTATTCTGTGCTGGATACCTTTCATATAGGAAAGGAAGAAATTTGGTCCCCCCCATGGTCATTCTCATTCCCTCACTGTTTTTCTCTCTTTCTTTTTACATTTTTTAAACATTTCTCATTTTTGAGAGAGAGAGAGAGTGAGAGAGAGCAAGAGAGGCAGTGCATGAGCGCGGTAGGGGCAGAAAGAGGGAGACAGAGGATACGAAGCAGTCTCCAGGCTGTGAGCACAAAGCCCAAGCAGGGGCATGACCTTACAACCATGAGATCAGGACGTGAGCTGAAACCAAGAGTCAGCCACTTAACGAACTGAGCCACCCAGGTGCCCCATCCCTTGCTGTTTGTCTCATTGTATCTTGGTTCCCACTAGGAACAGTGGGCCTGCCAATAGCTATATGAAAAACCAGGGATTGCTGCAATGTCCTCACACTGCTCCCATGCTCACTGAAAGCATTCAGTCTCTGATACACCAAAGGATCCACTGACCCCCGTCACTGGGTGACACTTGGTGCTTGACTGGCTGGAGGTGCCATGGTAATAGCTAGACAGCAGAACTCCATCCACTGACTGCTACAGATGCCTTCATTCTGAAGAGCAGACAGTTCACCCATTTGCAGTATCCTTTTGGTGGTAAAGAATGTGCAAAAACATTTCATTCTAGGGTCAGTGTACCAGAGTCACTTTCCAAATACCTGAGGGTCAGCCACAAGCCAGACCCTGCTAAGTATATCAAGACTGCCTCAGAGGACAGGGCTAACAAAAAATCCAATGCCAGAAACTTTCCTTCTCCTTTAGAACAAACAATGTAGGAGGTTTCCCTTTCTTTCTGAAGGAAGAATGGAGGCCCCTTCCTGACAGGGTTCTCGGGTATAGCCTCTGAAGGGCTCCCTTCACCAAAACCCACAGGTGTTGCCTTCTCCTGAGATGGTCATGTTGATAGGAGATGCCGCTAGTCAGTTCATTTTCCCCACCATCCCATTCTCATGCCTAGTGTAGAACTCTGGCCCACTGTCAGTATATTTTCACCCCTTGGCTCTATTTTCAAACTAGTTCCTCTCTAGGGTCTATTCCATAGAGAAGAATAACTTTAGTGTTCAGCTGGGGTTCCTAGTCTGAACATTGGGACTGAGCGATAGGTTTGATCATAGGGTCCCTGACAAGTTGGTGTCAACACCTTTCAGGCATTCAGAAGCCTAGGGTATTGAAAGGGCCCAGATTAGAATATCTGCACTTAGCTTGGGCCAGAAGACTGGGAAAGGAGCTAGCCTCCTTTCTTTCCTGAGGGGACAGAAAGTTACACATCACCTTTCCAGACTGTTCCCATTCCCATTGGCAATATTGAACTTTGCCCATCCTTCTGGGCACTCCCTTCCCATGGCTCTAGGTCTAACTATAACCCTGTTTTGACTTAGAATCCATGGAGTAGCCACTCATGAAACCCTTGCACAGGGATAGACTTTCACACAAGCCTGAGCATGTTGGAGGTGGTGGACCCCTAGCAAGGCACACTAGCCCCTGCTAAAGACAGCACTTTCTATCTTTTTTCCCTTTGTCAAACTTGTCTTCCCTGCGAGATATTCATGGCCAGTGTTCCAAGAGAGATATCCTTTGCTTTTAACTGGACAATTGCTTGAGCTCAAATTATCCAGGAATAGGTTGAGCTATGGGGTCCCTGGAGACTTGTCTTTCTAACTCTTTTGACAAAGGCAGGACTAAGGCATTGGAAGGTGCCAAGAAGAGAATTTCGGCCCATAGGCCAAGTCCAGAGGATCTGGAGAATTATTTTCACACAAGCCTGAGTATATTGGTGGGCCCCAAGAAACGCACACAGCCCCTGCTAATGGCAGCTTTTGCACTTTCTCAGACTTGGATTGACCTTGCATCTATGGCACCAAGATGCTAGGAGGACCACAGGTATCTGGGGTGAGTGCAGGTCACCACAACAAGGGGGTTTCTGGGTAGATGCCTAAGCGTAAACAGTTCTCAGCCAGCTTGTGGCCATCAATCCATTCTGCACTCATGGTGTGGCAACCATCGCTTCAGCCTATGTAGTGCTATTCTCCTTCAGCATACACAACTGTAGCAACAGTGACAGTTTTGGCTGGCAGGACTAGGTCCACAACAGCCCTGAGCACAGTGGCAAGAAGGCAGGGACTGACAGATAAGGTGGAACCCATTGGGGCAGCATCTGGTCTTGGCCTCCTTAGCAGTTCACTCCTCCCAGTCCATGTTTAGAGGAATTTTTTTTTTTTAATAATTTATTGTCAAATTGGTTTCTATACAACACCCAGTGCTCAATCCAACGAGTGCCCTCCTCTGTGCCCATCACCCACTCTCCCCCCTCCCACACCCATATCTCCCCTCAGTTCTTTCTTATTCTTTGAGAGTCTCTCAGGTCATGTCTTCCTTCCTCTCAGTGGCTTTTTCCCCCCCTTCCCCCCTTCCCCTCCCCCCTGGTTTTCTGCTAGGTCTTCCAAAGCCTACCTATGCGTGGGAACATATGGCATCTGTCTTTCTCTGCCTGACTTGTTTGGAGGATTTGAGTGCTCTCACATATGTGCCCTCACATGAAATGGATCTGCATGGTGGGATATGTTGAAGAAAGCCAGAAATAACCTCTAATAAGGATGTACCGACTCACAATGCTGGCCGGTGTGCAATATATCTGGAAGATTTGCAGAGGGAAGTACTAGAGCATGGTAGCCTTGCCCTTCACAAATTGTTATTGTTGAACTGGTTTAAAATAAAGAGATCTTGCCCTGAGCACCATTCACATACTGTAATCACTTCCCATTTACAGTTATTCTTGTCCTTTCAAGGTTCTTGAAACCCTGAGAGGCTCTGAGGATCTTCCATGGAAAAGCAAAAACAACACTGGCCCCCTTAGCCAGAAAACAGATTTCTGTAAGACTCATGCAGAGATGAAGAAACACACAGGAAAAGTATCCTGCTGAAGAGCCAGGGTGCCTTGGCTCAATATATGCCACAGTCACAGGGAATGGACCAGGATCCCTAGTGGATGCCCCCATGTATGTCTATACGAAAAACACATGGAGTGAACCCCAGGGAGGGTTCAGAATGAAAATAAGCAAAGGGCTGAAAATGCGTAGAGGGAGAAGCAGAGTTCTGAGTCAGGGACAAGAATGAGTTAATGCAGGGAGTGACAAGACTAGCACTGGCTTCCCCAGCTCTCAGACTGACTGAGGAAGGAGAAACACCTGTGGGCTTTGGCAAACAGTGATATCTATAAGTTCCACCTGAAAGTCTGATATCTTTCTTGTGTCATCTTTGGTAGAGCAGAGCCTGAAAGCCCTCACTGAGCACAGGAGCAGAGGGGGAGTTTGCGGTCTTCCCAGGGGTGTCACCTGCGAGAGTGATGGCCCCATGGGTCCTAAGAGAGACAAAAATAACCGGTCAGAAATACAGAAAGGGGAAAGATATGGGCACCAGATGGGCCACAGCTCGACATATCTAGTGGGAATGGGGACCCACTTGGAAAGAAGATGCCTGGCTTCATTTGCCCTTGGCCCAGAAGGAACCAAGCTCCCTGCCGAAATCTCTGCCTGGTTTCCCACAAAACAAACTCTGCTGGTCGCCTTCAAGTGCCCTGGGCCTCTGAATAGCCTCATACTTTGAAACCCAGTGAGTTCATGGAGAAGGAGCCCTGTGGCAAAACCTCTGTCAGAACACAAGGACTGGACCAGACCCCCAGGTGGAAAGCAGACGATAGGACTCTTGAGACACTGACTGAGATAGATGGCAGAAAGAACCTTGTTTCTGCAAGAAAGTAAAGATGTGTCAAGATGGATAAGAAGGGCTGGAGTCTTGGACCTTGGATGAAGTAAAATATGGAGAAGGGAGGCCCTGCACCAGCTGAAGGCAATCTGGCCCTTAGAATAGGGCACTTCCATCCTGGATTCCCCGCAAGGGATTTCAACTACTAACACAGTCAACCTAGTTAGATGAATGAAGCATTGCCCACCGTGTTGTTTGACAAAGATGAGTATATGGCATTTCCCTCCATGATCCACGCATACATTTTCAAACACTACCAATTTAGTTAAAAAAGATGTTAGTTGAATGATGCAATCTCCACAGTGTCGATTAACAGAGTTGAGAATATGGCACTTCCCTTTGTCCTTGCAAGGGGGTTCAAAAACTCTTTACCTAGTGAAACCGGAGGGTAGTGGAATGAGGCATTCCTCACAGTGTTGTTTCACTGAGTGCATGGCACTTTGCTCCTAGGTCTGTGCGTGGGATTCAACACACTACTAACTTACTGAAACAAGATGTCAGTTGAATGATGCCTTCCCCATAGTGTTGTTTCACTGAGTTGAGGGTATGGCACATAGCTCCTAGTTCTGCGCATGGGATTCAACACATTACTAACTTACAAAAAGAAGATGTTAGTGGAATGATACATTCTCCAAAGTGTTGGTTCACAATATTGAGTATAAGGCTCCTGGATCCTAGTTCCGCACAAGGATTCAGCACACTACTACTTACTGAAACAAGATGTTAGTTGAATGATGCATTCCCCACAGTTTGGTTGCACAGAGTTGAGTGCATGACACTTAGCTCCTAGGTCTGAGCGTGGGATTCAACACGCTACTAACTTACTGAAACAAAGTGTTAGTTGGATGATGCATTCCCCACAGTGTTGTTTTAGAGAGTTGAGGGTATGGCAATTCGCCCCTACTTCTGCATATGGAATTCAACACACTACTAACTTACTGAAACAAGATGTTATTTGAGTGATGCATTCTACACAGTATTGTTTCACAGAATTGAGTGTATGGCACATGGTTGCTAGTTCTGCATATGGGGTCAACACACTACTAACTTACCGAAACAACATGTTAGTTGAATGATGCATTCCCCACAATACTGGTTCACAGAACTGACTGCATTGCACTTAGCTCCTAGTTCTGCGCATGAGATTCAACACGCTACTAACTTACTGAAAGAAGATGTTAGAAAATGTGCATTCCCCACAGTGTTGTGTCACAGAGAGTGTATGGCACTTCCGTCCTAGTGAGAGATGCATTCCCCACAGTGTTGTTTCATACAAGTGCATTTCCCTCCTGGTTGCTCGCAAGGGATTTCAAACACTACTAACATAGTGAACCAAGGTGTTAGTTGCTCCTATCTGCGCATGCAATTCAACTACTACTAATTTACTGAATCAACATGTTAGTTGAATGATGCATACTACACAATACTGGTTCACAGAACTGAGTGCATTGCACTTAGCTCCTAGTTCTGTGCATGGGATCCAATACACTACTAACTTACTGAAACAAGATGTCAAATGAATGATGTATTCCCCACAGTGTTGTTTCACAGAGTTGAGTGTATTTCTCTTCATTCCTAGTTCTCTGCATAGGATTCAATACACTAGTAACTTCCTGAAGAAGATGTTACTTAAATGATGCATTTCCCACATTACTGGTTCCCAGAATTGAGTGCATTGCACTAGGCTCCTAGTTCTGTGCATGGGATTCAACATCCTACTAACTTACTGAAATAAGATATTACTTGGATGATGCATTCCCTTCAGTGTTGTTTAATGAGTTGAGTGTATGACGCTTTGCTCCTAGTTCTGAGCATGGGATTCAAAACACTACTAACTTAATGTAACGAGATGTTAGTTCAATGATGTATTCCACACAGTGTTGTTTCACAGAGTCAGTGTATTCCACTTCACTCCTAGTTCTGCGCATGGGATCCAATACACTAATAACTTACTGAAACAAGATGCCAGCTGTGTAAGTAATGGATCCATGGTTCCTAAGAGAGAACAAATTACAGCAAGGGAAAGAATGGGCACCAGATAGGCCAAAGCTCGACATTTCTAGTGGGAATGGGGATCCACCTGGAAAGAAGATGCCTGGCTTCATTTGTCCTCGGCCGAGAAGGAGGCCAGCTCCCTGCTCAAACCTCTGTGCCTGCCTATGAACCAAACAACTTTTGCTGGTCTCCTTCAAATGCCCTGGGCCTCTGAATGGCCACATACTTTTGAAACCCAGTGAGTTAATGAAAAAGAATCCCTGTGGCAAAACCTGCCAGGTGTAAGGCAGACGTTAGGACTCTTGAGACACTGCCTGAGACGGATGGCAGGAAGAACCTTGTTTCTGCAAGAGAGTGAAGATGTGTCAAGATGGATAAGGAGGGCCGGGTCCTGCAGACCTTGGATGAAATACAATATGGACAAGGGAGGCCCAGTGGCAGCTACTGCCAATTGTGCACTTAGAAGATGGCATTTCCCTCCTGGTTGCTCACAAGGGATTTCAAACACTACTAACATAGTGAACAAAGGTGTTAGTTGAATGATGTACTCCCCACCGTGTTGTTTGACGAAGATGAGTATGTGGCACTTCTCTCCAAGTTCCGCACATGGGTTTGCACACACTTCCAACTTAGTGAAACTAGAGTTTAGATGAATGATGCATTCTCCACAGTGCTGTTATACAGAGTTGAGTATAGGACACTTCCCTCCTGGTTCCCCACCTGGATTTTCACATACTACTAACTTAGTGACCCCAGATATTAGTTGAATGATGCATTCCCCAAAGTGTTGTTGGACAGAGTTGAGTGTACAGCAACCCCTCCAAATCTGCGCATGACTTTTCAAACACTACTAACTTAGTGAATTAAGATATTAGTTGAAGGATGCATTCCCCACCCTGTTGTTGGACAGAGTTGACTATATGGCACTTCCCTCAGGGCTCCCCGCATGGATTTCCAAACACTACCAAATTAGTTAAACCAGAAATTAGTTAGATGATGCATTCCCTCCAGTGCTTTTTCATAGAGTTGAGTATATGGCACTACCCTTCTAATTCCCCGCATGGGTTTTCAAACACTACCAACTTAGTGAAACAAGGTTAGTTGAACGATGCATTCCTCAAAGTCTTATGTAACAGAGTTTGAGTATATGGCTCTTCTGTCACAGTTCCTGGCATGTGTTTTTGACCACCTCTGATTTAGTGAATCCAGATGTTAGTTGAATGATGTCTTCCCCTCAGTGTTGTTTACAGAGTTGAATAAATAGCACGTCCCTCTGAGATCCCCACATGGATTATCAATCTCTTCTAAATTAGTGAAACAAGATGTGAGTGAAGGATGCATTCCCCGCCATGTTGCATGACAGAGTTTTGTATATGGCACTTCCCCCCTAGTTCCCCTCCTGGGTTTTGAAACACTGCTAACTTAGTGAAGCAAGATGCTAGTTGAATGATGCAATCTCCACAGTGTTGATTAACAGAGGTGAGTATATGGCACTTCCCTTAGTCCTCACAGGGACTTCAAAAACTCGTTACCTAGTGTAAAGATGTCAGTCAAACGATGCATTCCTCACAGTGTTGTTTCACCGAGTTGGGTATGTGGCACTTCCCTCCTCGTTCCTCACATGGGTTTTCAAAGACTCCCAACTAGGTGAAACAAGATGTTAGTTAGCATGCATTCCCCACCATGTTGTTTGACACAATTGAGTATGTTGCATTTCCCTCAGAGTTCCCTGCATGTGTTTGCAAACACTACCCACTTAGAGGAACAAGATGTCAGTTGAATGATGCACTCCCCAAAGTATTTTTGACACAACTGAGTGTATACCACTTCCCTCCTAGTTTCCCATATAGGGTTTCAAACACTACCAACTTAGTGAAACTAGAAATTAGTTGGATGATGCATTCCCCGCAGTGCCTTTTCAGAGACTGTATATGGCACTTTCCTCCTAGCTCCCCGCATGGGTTTTCAAATACTACCAACTTAGTGAAACAAGATGTTAGTTAAATGATGCATTCCCCAAACTGTTGTTGGATAGAGTTGAGTATATGGTACTTCTTTCTGAGTTGCCTGCATGGATTTTCAAACACTTCAAACTTAGTGAAACAAGATAGTTAAGATGAGTTTCTTGAAGACAGAAAATAGATGGGTCTTGTTTTTTAATCCATTCTGTTACCCTGTGTCTTTTAATTGGCGCATTTAGTCCTTTTACATTCAGTGTTAATATTGAAAAATATGGGCTTACAGTCACTGTATTATCTGTAAGTTTCATGTTTGTAAGGCTGTCACTGGCAATTTGTGTTCTTTGCAAACTTTCCTTCATAGAGTGCCCCTCAGGATCTCTTGTAGTGCTGGCTTATTTGTGATAAATTCTTTCAGTTTTTGTTTGTTGGGAAAAACCTTGATCTCTCCTTCTATTCTTAATGACAGGCTAGCCGGATACAGAATTCTTGGTTGCATGTCCTTCTTGCTCATCACATTGAAGATATCCTGCCATTCCTTTCTGGCTTGCCAAGTTTCTGTAGAATAGTCTGCTACTACCCTTATATGTCTGTCTTTTTATGTTAAGGTTCTTTTATCCCTAGCTGCTTTCAGGATTCTCTCCCTATCTTTGTATTTTGCCAGCTTCACTATGATGTGCCGTGCAGAAGATCTATTCAAGTTATGTCTGAGGGGAGTTCTCTGTGCCTCTTGGATTTCCATTACCGTTTCCTTCCTCATGCTGGGGAAGTTCTCAGCAATGATTTGTTCAAGAACCGCTTCGACTCCTTTTTCTCTCTCTTCTTCCTCTGGAACTCCTATGATACGAATATTGTTTCTTTTGAGTGCATCGCTCAGCTCTCGAATTCTCCTTTCCTGTTTCTGGATCAGCTTCTCTCTCTTTTTATCTTCTTCCTCTTTTTCAATGATTTTATCTTCTAATGCACTAACTCTTTCCTCTACCTTTCAATGCGTGCTGTGGCTGCTTCCAATTTCCCTTGTATTTCTTCCAAGGTCTTTTTTAATACTTCCTGACCGTTTTTAAGGTCCTTGAACTCTGCCGCGTGGGACCCCTTGATTCATCTAAGCTTTTTTCAAGCCCAGCGATTAGTTTTATGATTATCATTCTATATTCATATTCTGTTATGTTGCTTATATCTGTTTTCATTAATTCTTGAACTGTCACTGCTTCTTGGAGATTCTTTTGTGGAGAATTCTTCCGTTTCGTCATTTTGGCTAGGTGTGTCGTTTGGATTGTTTCTTGAAGTTGCCTTAGAAAGGAAAACAGAGTTTTAGCTGGGCCGTGTCTGTTTTCGCCTTCGTTCCTTGTTAGCTGCAGCACCTTTTCCCCCCGATTCTTGGAGTTGAGAGAGACTATGGTTTCAGTCGTCCCCGTTTAAAGGGCAAGCACAATACTGGAGCCCCCTATTCCTCCGCCATGTTGCCGAAACTAGTGTATATGTTTTTTTTGTGTGTGTATGTGAGTGTGTATGTGTTGTGAGTGTGTCTATGAATATGTGTGTTCTGTAAGTCTAAGTGTGTGTTGTATTTATGTGTGAGTGTGCATTACGTGTTTAAGTGTGTGTTGTGTTATATGTTGTATGACTTCTGTATTTGTGTGTCAAGTGTATTTAAGTGCTATGAGTGTGTGTTGTGAATGTTAAGTGTGTTGTGTGTGGAATGTATTGTAAGTGTGTATGTTGTATGTTGTGTGTACTAGGTGTATAAGTGTGCACATGCTGTGTGTATAGGCACATTGTGTGTTGTATATACATAAATGTGTGTGTGTGTGTGTGTGTTGTGTGCTTCTACAGTGTCCATTACATAGGACACAGTATGTGGTTAGTTTGTATTTAATTAAATGAGTATTAGGGGATATCTTTTTAATAATTGAAATATAGTTAACATACAGTATTATGTTAGTTTCAGGTATCCAATAGAGAACAATTCTTAAGCAGATATGTTTAGATGGATTTTAAGTTGGTAATTTTGATGGGTTTGAGATGGGTTTGAGCAGAGGGTAATTCTGTTTTTAACCAGTGCCTAATGATGGTGGGACACCTACTTGGGACATTTTGGTTCAATTCTGCCTGGGTCATTTTAAAAATTTGGAGATTTGATGTAGTTTGCAGCTGTAAAACTTCCTTGTCTCCCTACCTGGAACAGACATATTTAAAAAGATCACTTTATAAAGATCATCTTCTTTTTCTTGCTTAACCATCACTAAAAAATCATTTTCCTTTGCTCCCTTCGTCTTTCCAGTACTTTCCCAAATCACATCCATTATTTTTCCTTCTTCTTCTAGTATAAATTTGGCTACAATTTTTCAGTCAAGCTACATTGGTTTTCCTCATCTGTGAAATATTATGAATATAGTGCCATCTAGTGTGCAGAAAGCAGAAAATCCAGTGCAAATAATTCAAACAGGATTCTTTCATTTTTGGAACAAACTCTTTGACTTTGGGCAATAAAGAGTTTGCGGGAACAATTACCAAATTTGTTTGAATTTTGAATCGTTTGAATCACATGTGCACCTCTTATAAATACCTGTTTCAGAGAAAAAGACTTACCTTATTGAAGATGTCAATAAAGACAAAGCATAAGACATAGAAATTTTTCTAGTTTTTAGTTAGGGCTTTCACTCAACCATGGGTCAGTATAACTCACATGATCACATACATTAAAAAATATCTTCTGTTCTCATAGCAGAATCTTTTTTCAATAAATATTTTCCTATAGACTTATGAAATAAAATTAGATACGTATTTCCTGTAGAAAACATTCCTTAATAGACTTAAAACTTTTTGGAGAGATACAAGAATGTGTTCTGACTTTTTAAAATCCAGAGTGAGAAAATTGCACCTCCTGGATTCTTGTCAGCAGCCCATTTTTGGCAATCTCTACAGATGTGTCCTAGTGGTGTCTCCTGCTACTAAACAAACAGTGCTAGGCTGGACTGTCACCAGGGGGAAGATGACAATGCCACAGAGATCTAGCAGCCATTTGTAGGGAGTGGCAAGGGGCAAAATGGCCACTGCCATGTGAAAATAGTCAGTTTTAGGGATAGAGAACTTTTATATGTAGTCTGTGCCATTATGCGATATCTACATTCTAGGAATGAAGAGAAAGGAAAAAAGGTAATAGATGGCTGTGGGCTCAGGGTCATAGTACTATATTCCTCTGACAGAGCTCCTTTGGGATTTGGTAGATAGGCAGAATCCACTTCTAGTTAGGAGGGATATCTGTGCTTATGGCTCCCAGGAATGGGCCAATGTTCAGATCATACTAACCCAAAAAGTTTTCTTATGGATCAGGTAAAGTATTTGAGACGTTGTGATGTGATCTTCCTCTGTTTTCTACTCTCTGAATCTTTTTAACCCATGATTTGTCTGGCCTCTTTTCTCTCTTTCCAGAAAACTTTCTCCAGCTTTCTTCTCTTTACTGCTTCATCAGAGACACTCAGCACCTTCCACTATCACTAAAATTCAGATGACTCTGGAATTGCTCTTCAGCTCCAGCCTCTGTGCCAAATTCCAGCTCCACCTGTCAGCTGGATGTCTCTAGAGTTTTCTATCACTCAGAACTGCAAGCTGCACATGTCCAAAAATCACTGTCAATTCTTCTAAGTGCCAATTCTCCTCTCAGTGCCTCAGTTCTGTGGATGGCTGGCAATCTTCCATGTGGCTAACTGCTGTGCCTCACCTGACCACTTGCTCTTCTTTGACTTCTGCAAACTGAGGTCCCCAGTTTGGAGACTGGAAACTTGCTTTCACGTGCTCCTTTTCTTCTTTGCTCTTGCTGGTATATCTGATGAAATTTTCTCTGTGGCTCTAGCTCTGCCCTGTATTTTACATACAACTGTCTTGTTCAATGTTTCAAAACATGTTCCAGTCCTTTATGGAATGAATTGTGTCTCCCCAAATTCATATGTTGAAATCCTAGCACCCAGCATCTCTGAATGTGACTGTATTTGGAGATAGGGTCTTTGCAGAGGTAATCAGGTAAAAATGAGTCATTAGAGTGGGCCCTAATCCAATATGATTGGTATCAAGTCACAGACATCTACAGAGGGAAGACCATATTAAGACACAAGGAGACCTACAAGCCAAGTGGAGGCCTCAGAAGAAACCAACCCTGCCAACACCTCAATCTCAGAATTCTGCTTCTAAACTGCCTTCAGACTCAAGCCATAGAATCAACTCTCCCCTGGATTCCTAGCCTGCCAGCCTGTCTTGCAGAGTTCAAACTTCCCAGCCCCAAATGTGAGTTAATTCCTTAAAATAAATCTCTTCTCATGTTTTGTGTGTGTGTGTGTTGTGTGTGGGTGTGCACGTGTATTAGTTCTGGTTCTCCGGAGAACCCTAATACACATTTCATTTTAAAATGTATCATTGTTGTGATGATCAAATGAAGGAGCAGCATGGAGACCCTCAGGTTGTCTTGTCCCTGAAATGAAGCTAGATCATCACCAAACCATTTTGCACACCTAGGATATTGACCTGAGGATTAACACACAATCTGCATAACTTGAGTCACAGAACTTGGAAGTAAATTTTATTCCTCCAAAATGACAAAACAAAGGAATTCACCCCAAAAGATAAAAAAAGGAAGAAATTACAGCCAGGGCCTTAATCAACACATATATAAATAAGATGTCTGAGCTAGAATTTAGAACCTATAATTATAAGAATACTCAGTGGGGTTGAAAAAAGTATGGAATCCCTTTCTGTGGAGATTAAAAAAAAAGGAAAATCTAGTCTGGATGAAATTAAAAATACTACAACAGAGATGCAATCTCAAATGGATGCCATGCCAGCAAGAATGGACAAAGCAGAGCAGTGAATCAGTGATATAAAAGGCAAAATTATGGAGAAGAGTGAAGCAGGAAAAAAAAGAGGGAAACAGAGGCAAAAGAGCATGATACAAGACTCAGAGTACTCGGTGACTTATTAAAAAGGAATAATATCTGAATCATAGGCATCCCAGAAGATGAAGAGAGAGAAAAAGGGGTAGAAAGTTTATGTGAGCAATAGACTCAGATTGGATTCAAATCCAGCAATTTCCTTGATTTCCCTAAGTTTCAGTTTCTTCATCTATAAAATGGGAGTCATCCATCCAATTATTCTACAAAGAGTTATTGAACAACTGTAGGTGACATAGGTACATTCATGACATTACTATTGTAGAATGGCTGTTAATGGGAGTTCTCTAACTCCTAGGTGCCGGTGCTGTTTACTGAGAGGAAGGCTGAGGGAAAAGCAGATTTAGGAAAGGCAGTAGATCAAGAATGTTATCTGTGCCACGTCCTGGTTGAGATGCCTCTGAGACATCCGAGAGGAGATGAGGAATAAGCAGCAGAATATATATGAAATGGAGCTCTAAGATTAGGACAAGGCTGGAGATAGAAAATGGAGTGTGATGTGCCTTGAGGTGCATTTAGGGCCATAGGATAAAAAAGCATAACTTTAGGGGTGGGGTGTTACATGAGCCAACAGGAGAAAATGCTTCCAGAAGAGTTAGTGATCTGCTTTGTGAAATATAACCAGAGGGTCCACTTACAGGATGGCTGTATGGGGAGCATACTGGTGAAAACTACCTTAAAAAAAAACTTTAAGGCTCTAGAAATTGTCCTAAGGGCATACAACAAATAAAGAAGTATTTCTTCAAGAAGAATATATGAAATCTTGGTAAGAACAGTGAGAGTCTGTGACATTTGAGCTATGGCCTGCTCCCTCCACCTCACCCCACCCCAACCCAGCTCAGCTTGACGGAAGCTCCATTCCAATCAGATTTGGCCCAAGAGACAGGACTCCCTCCCACTCAGCTCCCAATCAAAGCAGCAGACATTTCAGTTGGAGTCACAGGACATAAGCATTTCACAACCTCTCTTTCTTAGTTTAAGAAGCTAAATTCCTACTGAGTGTGACTGAGAGGTGAAGGCTTCCCTGCTTCTATCCAGTTCCCACTCACAGGACGAGGCTCTACCTCAGTGAGAATATTGTCTTCCAGAATGCTTTCACACAAGTTCACTTGGAGGGCAATTATTTGACTCTGGGAGAAACAAGCCAAGAAGATTGCAAGTTGCCACTCCACCCAGCACCCAGAGTATGGCTTAGATATTTTGCTCAGGGTAAGAGGTGTTACACAAGACAGAACTGCAAATCTTTCACCAAAGGGACTGATTTCATTTAAAAGATTGTGGGGGAAGTTCAAGCCTAAGAGCATTTTCAAAAACCATGGCTCCTCTAAATTAAGAGCAACAAAATAGGCCAGCTGTTTTACCAGAAAAGAATCAGGCAAAAACACATCTAATAAGATCCCGCCTGGGATCGGAACACACTTTAAAGACTGGCCCACCAACTACCTCTGCCTGAAATTAATTGGAATAGACTGTGGAACAATTTATGCCCCAGGCATAATTAAAAAAATAATAGAGCAACCATTCAGAATTACTGGGGCCTAACAACTGGGTGTAATACCAAATGAAGCACACAGCTTAACAGAGAGATCAGTGGAAGAGACGGTCAAAAGGAGGTATGCTAAAACTGTGTTATCCCAGGGTAGCTGTGTGCACACCAAAGCTGTACCTTCTGAGGAGTGACACCAAAGACTTTACACTGTAGGGGAAAAGAGATGTCCCTAAAATAGTCTAGCCAAATCCCTAAGCAAACACACAAACAAAAACAACAAAAAGACCTGGAGAGGGGGTGAGGGAAATCATTGTCCAGGTTTAGTACAATGTAGTCCTTAAAATGTCTGGTTTTTAACAACAAGACAAAAAATGTGAGATACATAAAGACAGAGGAACGTGTGACCTATCCACTGGGGAGCAAAGGAAGCAACAGAAATGGCCCCTGAAAGGTCCCAGATTTCAGACTGAATGAAGACATCACACCTGCCCTTTTAAATATGTGCGACGGTCTAAGGGAAAGCACATTTAACATAAAGGAAGGAATGATGACTCTCGTCAAAAGAGTATCAATAAAGAGATACAATTATTAAAAAAGGAATCAAATGGAAATTATGGAGTTGAAAATGCAGTAACTAAAATGAAAAATCACCGGAGGAGCTTGACAGTAGATGTGAACAGAAGAATGAGAGAATTTGAAGAGAGATCAATACAGATTATGTAATCTGGAAAAAAAAAAAAGATAGAGAATGAAAATGGAATGGAAAACCTCAGAGAAATGTGAGACAACATTATGTAAACCAACATATGTGTAATGGGAGTACCAGAAGGAGAGAGGAAAAGGAGCCCAAAAGTTATTTGAAGCAATTATAGCTGAAAAACCCAAATTTGCTGAACACACTAACCTACACATCCAAGTAATTAAACAAACTCCAAATAGGATACACGGTCTAGAAAAAGATCTACATCATGTTAAAAATGCTGAAAGCCAAAAACAAGGAGAAATCTGGAAAACGGCGAGAGAAAAATGACTCAAGGGCCTCCCACAAGTTAGTAACTCTGGGAAGGCTTCCTTCCTCCTTCCCTAAATCTCTCTGATCCCTGATCAGCTCTTCCAGTGCTAACAAAGCACCAACTACTTCCTCTTTTACAACTCATTTCACTTGTACTCAGGGCTGGCCACATAGTCTGTAGGACCCAGCGCAAACATGAGGGGTCCCTGTTTTAAATTTGTTAAGGAATTCAAGCTAATGGTAACAGAACATTACCACCAAACTCAGGAACTTCTGGGCACTGAGCCCTGAGTGGCACAATTCGCTCGCCCATGAAGCTGGTCCTGGTTTGTTTCTCATCGAATGTCTTTCTTGCTAGGTCTTAAGAACCATGCAGGCAAGGTCCACACGTGATATCTCTTGCTCACCACGAAATCCTTTTAGTCTCTCCCAGAGCCTACCTCAGTAGCCACTCAGTGAGGCTGTCGGTGTAAGGAAGCTCCTTAATTCATCTTAACCTGTTTTGTTTGGATGTAAAAGCATAGCGAATAATTTGCTCCACTAGATGGTAACTTACTTTTTTTCCCCACTTATAAAAGCTTCACCCTTCACTGTGTTTTAGAATGTTGACCTTTTCAAAAGAGTATAGACAGCTTATGCCCAATTATTATACATGTATATTGCAGTTCTTAAGTGATTTCACCATATTTATAGACCCGTTAAACAGAACATGCCATTTTTCTGAGTTGACCTATTAGGTATGTATGTTTTGGTACTTGTGGTTCCATTTTACACTTAATTAAAACGTTTCCCACTTTGCTTTTTAATTTATTTATTTAAATTCGAGTTTGTTAACATGCAGTGTAGTTTTGGTTTCAGGAGTAGAACCCAGTGATTCATCTCTTACCTATGACACCCAGTGTTCATCCCAGCAAGTGCCATTCTTAATGCCCATCACCCATTTAGCCCATCCCCCAACTCACCTTCCTTCCAGCAACCTTGTTTGTTCTCTGTGTTTAAGAGCCTCTTATGGTTTGCCTACCTGTTTTTATCTTATTTTGCTTTTAAGTACACATACATTCCCAGACTTCGGAACTTTCTGTTGAAAAGTTACCATTGGATTCCATTTACAAAGCTCACATTTCAGAGGTCTATTCTTCACTATGCATATGGTTTGCAATAGGTGTGAACATGGACTAGATACAGGTTGGGTCTTTGGAAATCTACCAAACTTGTCTGGGTCTATTTCATTCCTAATGGGGATACTACTACTTGCCTTACCAATTGTATTAAAGATAATTACATGAGGTAATACATAGGTCTTATATAGCCACCTAAGCACCTTACAAGGGTCCCCACCACTTAGACAAGTTTCCATCTCTCTGGTGTAGCAGGGCAATGCTTGGATCTGCATGAGATGTTACCTGCTTCTTATTCCACTCAAGCTCTCACCACTTAGTGAGAATTACCAGATGCTTCATGGTTCTTCAAGTCTTCTGATTTAAGCATGTTAATAATGAACATGTCTCATTAACCACATTCCTGCAGCACCAATGGAGATTCAGTTCATATACTAATTCCACGTTGCAAAGGCATGCCTTCTGAAAAGCTGGAGTTGCAAGTCCTCACAATGAAATGCAACTCTTCAATGCATGTGTAAACTGAACACATTTTAAGTAGAATATTTCATTATATATTTTAAAAAGTATTTAATCCCATAACACACTTAGTGATCTTCAGATTAGTCAATTTAGCATGTTCATACCTGACTTTTTATTAAACACAGATGAGCCTTATTAATGTACTTTTCCTTATGAAAAACAAAATAAACCATTACAAACTATAGTTGAAATAATCAGATCAAAACCACTGATCAAGTAGACTAGCTATAAAAAAAAGTTTATTAAAAAAAATAGACAAGATATGTAAACATCTTTTTCAGTCACAAGGCTTCATAATACAGCATTTCAGGCTGAGGCCTTAAATTTCTGCAGCGGGAGCACCTTGAATGTTGACTAATAGAAATCAGCTTAATTTCTCTTTCAATGAGCTATTAAGTCTATATGAAAATAAATAACCAGATCCTGCTAAGTGTAACAAAGACACATAGAAAATCACAAATATACAACAAATCTCAGCCAAAACCAACTCTTTGCAGTAACATGACATTGAACTTTTGTATTGCAATTATCTCTTTGATGTAGCTTCACTTCTAAATTCATTGTGATGTAGGGTTGACTGCAAGGAAGCTAAACAGGAGCAGGAACAGAGTAGAGGGAAAAGACAAAAGGATACCCACCACTAGCCTCCACCCCTCACACACACATACACGTACCTGCGCACACACAAAGTGTTTTGGCAGAAGCAAAGCTGAGAACAGAGTTTCTATACTTTTTTTCATGTACTATTTCAGGCATGTATTTCCTTTACTTTTAGCCGGAAATTATATGCCACCAAATGACTGAATATGAAGTGGCCAACCACAGTTTCAAATGTGATAAAGTCTTGAGGAAACCTTCAACCACCTCCCAAAAGTGAAGCCAAATTGTAGAACGGACTGTAATACAACAAAATGTGGTTAAGTACCTAAGACTTTGCTGCAAGAATTTTAAACACAAGAATGTTTTCCTTGGGGTTAAATGCACTTAGATAATTATAATCCTTTCATGCTCTGTTGACCATCTGCTGGGGCATACCTGCCAAGTGACTATGATGTTCCGAAATGGCCAAATAGTAGTGTTTTCTTTTTGTCTGCTCTAGGTAGATATTTTATCACAGCTGATTTAAACTGCTGACATTTCAGTTACTGGGTAAATCCTGACCCAGGAAAAATTTTAAATGAAATGTCAATTGATGTTTGCAATTTAGTATTTCATTGTATGCAAAATTTTAAGTATTTATTATCATCCCAACTAGTCACAATGTGGTGACAGAAGGGAAGTAAAATGAATTTAATAAAAGACCATCCTGGATGGTCATTTCTGTAGTTTAATAACTCAATAGTCCATTTATATCATAGATGTAGGATTTTATAAAAGTGACTCATAAAATCATTTAAAATCATTTAAAATCCTTATCTGCTATCCCAAATCCATTTAAAAGCCCACATCTGAAAATAACTACATTTGTCATATCCACCATATCAGCTTATCTTAGATGTCTATCTACCATTTTCCCCACAACTTACTTAAACATGAGATAACTATGAAATACTTCAATTCTAACAGTGATGCTTGCTGTTTCTTGATCTGGTGGTTCTTCTAACTGTAGTGGAGATTATTAGAATAATCACACATTTAAATAGAGAAAAAGAGAATTAAATGACATTAATGTTCTCGACACCTGATACATAAGTCACTTAATTTTAAAAATCCTACTACGAAATGAAAAAGCTTTATACTCTGGATACCAAATATGTGGTGACTGATGGAAGAAGAGCCTTTTCTACCAGAAGAACCTACAGCTCGGGCTCGCTCAGGTGGACATAATGTGGTGTTAGCCAAATGCCAATGACTGACTTTTTAAAAATCCATCTTGGGGTTCCAATAGACCAAAATGTTTTAAAGTTACATTCAACACAATGTTTACAAGTTACATTCAGCTAAGTTTCCTCAAAGAGAGAAATACTGCATAATTTACGTGAGACCTGGACAAAGTTACATATTACAAGCCTACATTGAGTTCGGGAAATTTAATTGGGACTCTCCATCTATTCCAGTCTTCAATATATTTTTTTAATAGATAATCTTTCCTTACTAACATTACATTATTCTTGTTGTTTTGTTGTACAAATAACAAGAAAGAGAGATGAGAAAGAAAAGAGAAGAATGGCAAACAGGAAGAAAATGAACGGGAAGGGACAAAAAAGGGTGCACTTCATTACAATTGGGGTGTCACAGACAAGGATGTAAATGAGGACAGAGAGAGCATTAAAATTACGCTCAAGGTAATTCTGCCCTGCATAGTTTTACAGTGTTGCACATTTCTTATTTTATATGTGTGTGTGTTTCAAGCTACTAGGTAAGAATCCAGTGGGAAAAAATGATACCGCTAAGAGCAATCACATATATTTTTTTGAGGTTGACATCCATTACTGGTTTTAGTAACATGGCCACAGCTTTTGAAAAACACAGCAGCATGAAACAGTTCAAAGGTAGACACATTGTTTTAATTTGTTCACCTTAAAAAAAAAGAGGCTCAAACAAAGTAAGGCACTTAAGACAGAAATTCTTTCTCCAGTTGATATATGGATGGTCGGCTAGTTCTGCTCTTCATCCTGCACAAAGGCACCGTGCAGTCCCTGCTCTGGCCTTCCACATCCACGTCCAGTAGGGAAGGCATGTGGGACTTAGTTCTCTCCTGTGCACCGAAGGAACAGTTAGAGGTGGGTCCCAGATCATGCACAGCAGAGTCGACCTGTTCCGGCTGAGACTCTGTTCGGCTCCTGGAGGAGGGAGGGCGAGGCAGAGGCATGATGCTGACCGTTCTTTGTTTTTCGGGTGGGGACTCCTTTGGCAGGTTACTATGAGGACCATGTGAGAGGTGGGGGATCCCCAGAACCCACTCGGGTGGCAGGTCAGAGGCTCCAGAGGCTGGTAGGAGAGCTGCTCCAACTGCTTGAGAAAGCAGAGACAATGCGCGATTAGACAGACAGTGACTTCTAAAACAAGCAACATCCAGCCAAATAACCAGGAGGGCACATGGATTTGGTAATCACTTTCAAGTGAGCTGCAACAAAAAAACCCTGGATATAAACCTTTTCGAAGGACTGGGATACAGTGTTTGTTTATGAAAAAGCCCTGCCAGGTTGTAAAGAGCATTTCTACCAAGGAAACTCGACCCATAAACACAGCCACATCACCGTCAGCGCTCCAGCCAATCATTGTAACTGTTTTATAAACAGGGGAGGCTTCAAAATGGATTAGACTGGAACCAGAAGTTGGTGTTTTTTTCTTTTTTGAATTATGGTTAATATGATAAACTTTCATTTTCAGATTATGATCTGAAAAAATGGATGACAACCAGGAGGCAGTTAGGTCCTACACGTTGCCCCTTCTCTTTCTTGTCCTACAGAACTAACTCACTACCACTCGAGCAAATAATTATTGGCTTATAATTAAGAGGAAAAAAAAAAGAATGCTTTCTCATGGGATTATTGTCCTAGGATTTCTCCTTGTGCAATTACAAACTACTAATACTCAACTGCATTACAGAGGGGCAATAAATGTATCTAAAGACAATGGGCACTGAAAAAAAAATGTGTGTGGGGGGATGAGTACTTAAAAATGCAGAGGATAAGAAACAGAATGAAAACAGTTTCGGTCTTCATACGCTTTAGAACTAACCATAACTTTTTACAACCTAAAAGGCATTTTTCATATACATGACCTTGCGTAATACTCATGACATAGGTTTGTAATGATCTTTATATACAAAAGAAATAATAGCTACACAGCACCCTATGTGCCGTGTGGCTGTTACTCCTGCTAAATTCAACCTGCATGTAAACTGAACAGCGAAGCCGGGGGACTCAGAAGAGCATGTATCACGGGGGAGGCCGATGATCAGTTATGGAGTTCCAGCTCTCCCACTAATTACTGGTTCAGATCTGGGCAAATGACCTGTCCTCTCTACTGTGAGGGGCGTGGGGCAGTTATTTCCACATGTTTGCTCTGTTTTAATTTGCTCTTATATATTTACATTGCTGGAATCCAATCATATTTTCCTAGAATTCAAATGATAAAGTCAAATAAAAGAGGAGGGTAAAATCCAAAGTTCTGTATTAACTGTGCAAACAAACTTGTCAATGTAATCACTTGGAAAAGATGTAATCAGATATCTAAGCGATTTGACATTCTAATCTCAAGAGCGGCGTTATGTACTTTGACCCAGCTAATGCAACCTACTTGGGGTCTGAAAAGCATTTCCATCAGACAGGGTGCATCTGTGATGCGACGCTTGTTCTGTTGAAGAAGTGTAATAAGGCACATTCCCACACATCTGTTCGAAGAAAGGGGGAGGCAGGTCTTTCCGCATCCTCCGATCAGTCTCGAGTCTTGGTGTGGAGAGTGGTTTGTGACTCCCTCCCCTGACGGTGGGACAAAGATCTGGAGTGCGCATCTCAGGGTCACGGGTGATGTGGGTGCTGCCCTCGGACACATCTTCGCTGTCGGTCTGGAGCAAGCACTTTGTGGAAAGAGAGGGCATGGACAGAAGGCTCAGGGCGCTTGCTGGAGGGAAGACGGGTGGGCTGCCGGCTCCCTCGCCTGTAGATGGTGGCCTCGTGGAAGGACTCGCGCTGCCTCGGGGCTTGGGAGCCCGCTGGAAGATTCCCTCGCGTTTCTTCCTCTCTTCTTTGGGCAACAGTTCCTCAGCAGTCTGTGCTTTATTGAGCTCTCTGATATCCAGCCCAAGAGCCACGGATGCCAACAGCATGGCGCAGCCGTACAGAGCAGACTCTGTCTTCTTTCTCTGGGGAGATCTGCTCAGGCTATTCGTAGGGGTCACCTGAGGAGTGACAGTAGTAGGGTTCACAGAGAGTCCCTCCTCCCAGCTTCCAGGTTCCACTGGATTCTCTCTCTGGCCATCTCTCCAAAGAGGTAGATCAACGTAGGCTTGACTAGGTGATTTTATTTGCTTTGGTCTTCTGTATTCTGATCCATCCGGGGAAAGTTTTGGCTCTTCAGAAGCACCTAAATAAAGATATAAATATACGTGTTAATTACAATTTACAGTAAAAATTAAACGATACTAAAAATCTAATAAATATTCTAATTCCAAGCACATGGAGTCCTTTTCCATTGAGCAAACAGTTCATCCAGAAGTACCCTAAAGAAAGGGAGCCCAGGGCACAGAGCTCAGGGTTCCCCACAGAGGAGCAAGGAAGCACTTCATCCGCTGTTCCCTTGTCTTCAGGAAACGGCTCTTCATTGGCACGGAAAATAAAATTATGATAGGAAAAAAGTCATCAAGATCCAGAAATGCACACACATACACGCAGGCACTGTAACGTGTCAGACACAGCATGCCCTTTGCCTCCTCTGAACGTGTCCGGCCCCGTCATCTACAGCTCACTGGTGTGTACAAGAACCACTAGCCACAGATCAGTGTGGAAACTGGAAACTTACAGAGATGTGAACTCTGACTCACTCCAGACTCTGGAACCAGAAATCCTAGGGCTGAAGCCCGCAGATCTGTGTTTTAACATGCCTTTACTCAAGTTTGGGAGCCACTGGAACAAAGGAAGATTCTCCAAAGAGGTCCCACAGGGTAACACATTGTTATCAGCCAAAGAGGAAGAGGTAACTGTTATCACTTGGGTGCTTAACGATGAATCAACAAAGCGAAAAAGTCCTTAATCCATGTTCAAAGCAATCTACAAAGAGCCTCAGGTGATTTTTTCAGTATTATGTATTATTATACATGCAGTGCGCTCTAGAGTCCAGACAAGCCAAGAGACTAGTTTCACCCCCAAGGAGCCGGTAGCGCTCTTCCTATTGCTGCCTTGCCTTCAGGGTGCCTTCTTCCTCTGTCTGGCTTCCTTTCATGCTCTCCCACTGGCCCCAAGCTCCCTCTTCCCTCAGAAAGCCTTCTCTCAAAGTACCACCTGATGTTAATGGAGCCTGACATGGCCCATCCCCCCATGTTCAGTCTCAGTTCCCTCTAAAGCCCCCCCATGCCCCCACTGCATCTTTCAGTTTCTGTACTTTTAGATCATAATCCTATGTGCATGCAAGCTGGTAAGCTTCTGACCACCTGTTTGTCTTTTTAAATTTGGAGGAGTCTTCCCTGAATAGTATCTTCATCAGGTAGGCATGAAATGCATCTGGGTGAAATGAAAACTTACCACATATATGCACAGTACACATAACGGATAACAAATTATCAATCCACAGTTTTCAAAACAAGAGTGGGAGATACTATTGACAAGTGAAATTCATTGATTTAAAAGTATACTGAGCGGGATGCCTGGGTGGCTCAGTTGGTTAGGGGTCCACCTTTGACTCAGGTCATGATCTTGCAGTTCATGGGTTTGAGACCCACGTTGGGCTCTTTGCTGACAGCTCGGAGTCTGGAGCCTACTTTGGATTCTGTGTCTCCCTCTTTCTCTCTGCCCTTCCCTTGCTCATGCTCTGTCTCTCTCTCTCAAAAATAAAGACATTAAAAAAAGTATGCTGAGAATTTCCTAATATATGTTCATGTGTATCTCTCCTGATCAGTAAAACATACTCTTTCCCCTGAACTGGTCATGAACTTATACTGGTCCATCATAATCTTCTCTTCTTATGACCGTTGACAAGTATCTGTAGTTCTCAAATCAAGGTAAAAATCTACATAAGATCGAAATGTCCTTTTAGGATTCATTAGACATCGGATAGTTTGGGAGTGGTGAGCAAAACTGATAAATTCTGTGACATTCCAGTTTGGGAGTGAAACAGGACAGAAATATTGTGGGCATCAACTGTAGACAAGTAAGAATTTCAGATAAGAGCTATGAATAAATAAGAATGAGTCATGAGACACAGAGATGGGGTAAGAGGCTACTTCAGTGCAGGTGGGTAGCAAAAGCTGTCGGGAAACATTGGAGCTGAAACATAAATGCTCGGAAGGACAGGACCACACAGAGGGGTGGTGGGTGCGTGGCTGGGGCCCACAGGTAAGTCAGACAAGTGTAAGCCTTCTGTTCATTAACCTTTCATGTCAACTTCAAGAGGTAACTTAACGGAGACTGAGCGGAGTCAGCCAAATATATCCTTGTATTTTTCTCCAACAGTCCTTTGGAGGACTTACTAAGAGGGTCAAAACATTCTATAAATAAATAAATCAGTAAATAAATAAAAGAAGGATAAAATGGGAAAACTTCTCTGATTAATCTATTTAGTCACAAATTATGAAAAATATACTATAGGAATAACAGTTTTATTACTATTAATTGTTCTTCCTTAGTCCTCACACTGTATTTGACAGTAAATCACACCGTGTTGATTACAATCATGAATCTGACGATAGGAAGCATTTACTCAGGAATGACAGAGCACCTGTCCTGTGTACACCCAAAGATACTTGTGCAGATATTCACACCGAAGCCACATCTTCACGACAATGCAAAAGAGGAAGACCGAACATGGATAGTGAGTGATAAGGTGCTTATCAAATCAAGCACAGCATGGACAGTAAATTCAAGAAATTTACCATCATGTTCTGCTGAAAGATTTTTAACTTGGCCACAGTATCAAAGGGCTGTCTTAAAGGGTCAGGTATAGAGACCAATTTTCTTTTCTTTAGTGATAACAATCCCTGAAGGTGTTCCAACAAGTTTCATATCTCTTCAACATTTTAATATCTGAGTTTTGAACAGGCATGCTAAATACTGAAAATAATTACAATTCACTTCAGTTAAATAGAGAGTGCAATGTAATTCCCTCTTAGCGATACTTTTCCGCAGATAACCTGCTTGGTAAGATTTCATCATGTCATGAGGTGGAGATATAGGCAGGAGACCACCCCTTAATCTCAGCAGAATTTCAGGATGTCTATATTTTCTTTAAAAAAATTTTTTTAACATTTTTATTTATTATTGAGAGACAGAGAGAGACAGAGCATGAACATGGGAGAGGCAGAGAGACTCTGCACAGACTCTGAAGCAGGCTCCAGGCTCTGAGCTGTCAGCACAGAGCCCAACGCAGGGCTCGAACTCACAAACCGCAAGATCATGACCTGAGCCGAAGTCAGATGCTTAACCGACTGAGCAACCCAGGTGCCCCTATATTTTCATATTTACTATCTCCTATACGAAATTAATATGACTCTACAGAATTAATTATGATACCAATTTTTTTTTCTGGTAAAGAACGGAGTTACAAATTGCCAATAAACAATGTGGAGCCTAATTACTTTTTGCCAAAAAGACTTCCAAGACAGAAAGTAAGTTCTGAGTTTAAGTAAAGGTGTACATAAGCAATGCTACTACTTGCTTACTTTCCCTATGTTACTTGAATGACCACATGGAACTATTAAAGCAAAGCTTCTAGAACATTCCGATGCGAAGTCTACCTCAAACAAATTCCATTTCCTGAAGCAAATTCAGATGCAAAGTCTACCTCAAACAAATTCCATTTACCTGGCTGGTCCACAAACAATGAAGCCAATGGCATGGTTTTCTGATTCTTCAGTAAGAGAGTTGACCAAGGACTGTTGCCATCTGAGAGAGGTCTTATTCTAAAAGAGAATATAACAGAACCACATGACACACAAATTAGGTTTCGATAGATACATGCCAACAACATTTTTAAGTAGGACACAGAGCACATTTGTAGTGTTTTTAAGGGCTAACAAAGTAAGAATAAAACCTTGAAATGGAACAGAAAATACACTGGAAAGTTTTTTTAACCGCTTAACTATATAGTAACTAATTTAGTAGGATAAACTCATCCAGAAAATTAAATTAGTATTTGGGTAGCTCTGTATTCTTCCAACCGCTGTTTGAAAGTGAAGTCTGGAGAAGCACTGTATTTTTAACAGTTACTCTGAAGTACCCCCCCCCCCCCGACACACCAATATGACACACTTACCTTTCTTTGCACTCAGCTCTTTCTTTCATTTGAATTGAATTTGGTCCCCAGGTACAACCCTTTTTCTTGAAACTCCTTTTCACGTCTTCAAACTCTTCTTGTCGACAGACTGTGTTCCTTCCCCAAGTTTTATTGCTTTCATCTGAAGTCACTAGGCAGACAGCAACACTCATTCACCAATCAGAAAACACTTTTAAGTGAATCAAACCAGTTGTACAACTACCTTATGCAAAGCATGTCGGGAGTGGAGAAACATGAAAATGATGGAGAAATTATTTCTTTCAGTCCACTGACCGCAAACTTTTTTCTCTTACCATAAAATTAGCAAAAAAAAAAAAAAAAGTGGAATGAGTTTAAGAAAAGATAGGCTGAACTTAAGGAAGGAAAGTATATATTTTTAAAATGCAATTTAATCCAATTTTCATAAGTCGTCACTGCTTTGCTCCGCCATCACAATGGCTTGGCTACAACTGCCTTTTAAATCCCAGACTTTTTTTTTTTAATGTTTATTCATTTTTGAGAGAGAGACAGAGCATGAGCAGGGGAGGGGCAGAGAGAGAGGGAGACACAGAATCCAAAGCAGGCTCCAGGATCTGAGCCGTCAGCGCAGAGCTGGACGTGGGGCTCGAACCCACAAATTATGAGATAATGACCTGAGCCAAAGTCAGACGGTTAACCCTGAGCCTCCCAGGAGCCCCAAAATCTCTGACGAACTGTTTAACTATTGCCCTGTCTTGCTTTCTTGCATGGCCTCTCAGGGATGTTTGTAGTCACATTTAATATCCACAGTTTGCTGACATACTTCCACACTATCCCTCTAGCCTTGAAGTGTGCTTACAATTGATTTGGAAATCACTGGGGGAAATGGTTACTGTTACTATACACTTTGGGAAACAATTCTGTAAGTAGTTGCTTGAAAGCACAATTTAAAGCATTATGACCTATCTGTAGAGTGGAATACTCTATGGCCATAAAACAAAAAACAAAGAAACAAAAAACCTGAGGCTCAGGGGCGCCTTGGTGGCTTAGTTAGTTGAGCTTCTGACTCTTGATTCTCTTGATTTCAGCTCAGGTCATAATCCCAGGGTCATGGAGTCAAACCCCATGTTGGGCTCTGGGATGAATGAGCATGAAGTCTGCTTAAGATTCTCTCCCTCTCTCCTCTTCTGCCCCTCTCCTCCACTTGCATTCTCTCTATATAAAAAAATGAGATTTGGATAAAATTAATATGTCTGTATTAAATATATAGAACACATTTTATTAAAAAGTAAGTATGCATATGTGTGTATATAAACACACATTATACAGAGGAGAAGTTAATAAACATAGGTATCAAGCTCTTATTTTATGCTCTCTCTATAAATATATAGGTATATAAATATATATAAATACATATATAAAAATATATATAAATACATATATGTGTGTGTGTGTGTGTGTGTGTGTGTGTGTGTGTGATTTTTGTAAGTAGGCTTCATGGGCAGCATGGAGACCAACCCAGGGCTTGAACTCACGACCCTGAGATGAAGACTTGAGCTGAGATCAAAAGTTGGATGCTTAACCAACTGAGCGCCCCTAGGTATCAAACTTTTATTGGAGTGTTTACCTTTGAGGGAGATGAATGCTTATGGAAAGAGAAAAATTTAATTCTTTATAATCATTTTTTTAAATTGGCAGCATTATGAGTGATGCTTGATTTGTTTTGTGTGTTTCAATATTTTCCACATTTAAAAGTTTATGTATCTATGCATACACAGGTGTTTGTGTGTATGTGTGTACATGACAATCTTGAATAAGTTATTCACTCTTCTCATGAAGGGTCTCCCAGCAGACCGAGGAACGGGTGGGTGGTCCTGCCGGCCACAAAAGCAGCCTGGCGAAGCAGGGCTGTGGGTTCCCAGATTGCTACATGGGACTCGCTCTCACCTGCACAATTCTCCAGCCAGTGGCCCCAGCGTTAGCCACAACCTTAAGGCTTAAGTTCCCTCATCTTCTCCTCCCTGTCTTGATTTGCTTTCTGTTGTCTCTTCTGTTTCGACATTTACTGAACGTTTACTGTCCTAAGAGGCTGGAAAGGGTAGGGAGAAGCGTCCACACCCTTGGAGACTGAATCCAGAGGCACAGCTTCATAGCCATTGAGTCAGGTCAAGTTTCATAAGCTCCCTGTGCCTCATTGGGGGAATCACAATAGTGTCTACTTAATGAGGTTGTTTTGAGAATTCAATGGGTTAACACACTGAAACAGCTCAGAATGGTGGCGGGTACAGCAAGTGCTCAGTGGAGGTTAAGTATTATTACAGCTGTGCTACTAGGTGCTGGGTCACAGAGTCTCTGCTACTACTTCTGCCTTTACTAACCCATCCTAGACTAGTCATCCTACATTTAGCTACCAGAACGTTCTTGGCTTTTGTTAAGCAAATTGGTAGGTAGGGCATGATGAAATGAGGGAGGGTTACTGATGTTTTTGGCTTATATCAACCATCTCTTTGGAAAAATAAGTGCTCTAAATTTACTATCTATTATGATACTCAGTTATTGAAAAACATGCCAAGGATGTACAATGGTAGCAGATTCCAGGAACACAGGAAGCTATGTGGTAGACTCTGCCACCATTTGATTCTATCTGACAACACAGAAAAGGTGTGTTTTACTCTTGCTTTAATATATACCCTGAAACTTACATTCTCAGAGGATGAATGAATTTTCTTCCTTATTCCCAGAAGGAAGTGTGCCTTACACATAGCATCATGTAACAATACAAGTCATTAGAGTAAGCCAGAGGAAGTTATAGTAAGAAAATATTCTGTGTAAATATAGATGGTATTCTCTTTACAAGATAGTGATTCTACACATGATGGTGACATACTCATGTTTTTATCCAAAGTCAAACTTATACAGTGTATTTTTATTTTGGTGTGGGTTCCCAGATTGCTACACGGGATTCACTCTCACCTGCACAATTCCCCAGCCAGTGGCCCCAGCGTTAGCAACAACCTTAAGGCTTAAGTTCCCTCATCATCCCTGGGTCATAGAGTCTCTGCCCATCACAGACTCTCTGCTGCTACTTCTGCCTCTACTAACCCATCCTAGACTAGTCATCCTACATTTAGCTAGCAGAATGTTCTTGGCTTTTGTTAAGCAAATTGGTAGATAGGGCATGGTGAAATGAGGGACTTTGGTAGTCTTTAAACAATTTGGGGGTAATCTCTTTTGTGTTCAATTTCACCGAAATGATTCTTATCTCTCTCAATACATACAATTATTCTTCCCTTCAGTTTCGGAGGTTTTGGGCTTTTCTTCTTACGATGCTTTCACAATACATTTTTTTTTCTCACTCGATTTACTCACATTTCCCCATCTCTGGTCCAGAGAAAACATGCCAGATGACATCTCTAACTCACAACGAAAGGAAGCCCACTCCTCTGAATCAGACGGGCAGATCGAGGTACCTGATCCACCCAAAAGGGAAAGTCCTCACAATGAACAATTGTTAATGCTATCAAAGGCAGACCACAGTCTGAGAGGCTCGAAGGCCACAAAGAGCTTCAGAGTAAGAATAATAATAAAACATAATGACCAAAACAACTACCAATACATACAGAGCTCTTACCACGTGTATACCCTTGACCCTTTTAAACAACTATCATCCCCAGTTTATGGAAACAAAATCTGAAGCATGATGAGGTTAAGTAACTTGTCCAAAACCACCATGTCGTAGAGCCAGAGCTGGGACTCAGTCCCAAGCCGTGTGGCTCCAGAGTCCATGCTCTTAACCACCATGCTGTGCTGAGTTATAAAGATAGGACTTCCACACAAGCTAGTGACCAGAGAGGACACACAAACGAAGATAAGAGAAACAGCTGGGGACATCTGGGGTCAGAAAGAAGAGGACAATGATTCAGATCAAAGAACGTAACAGAACAGTTCTGCACATGGAGCTGGTCCTGTTTGGAATACCTGCATTCAAATGTTTTCATCTCTTACTTTAGAGAATAAATGCTGAGGACCTTGGGGTTTGGGGGAAAGTGGGGACGTTCCCTGAGCTGGCTTCACTGCAACCCCATAGGGTTAGAACTTATTTGAAATCCCAAAAGTTTTCAACTTGACTAGTACACATCTTGGGCCTTGCCGGGCTTATCCAGGTACAACATCCCCACTTCCCCGAGGCTCGTAATCACAACCGAGAAACGTGAATTCGGGGACTCTCATTTGCCCTGTGTGGGAATGTGAAATGGTACTGGCACTCTGGAAGGCAATTTGGTGGTGTCTTCTAGAAACACACACAGTCACCATTCAAACCAGCAATCACACTCACTGGTATTTATCTGAAGCAGTTGAAAACATGTCCATGTAAAAAACCTGCGTGTGACTTTACTAAAACTTGGAAGCAACCAAGATGTTGTAGACGAGTAGGTAAAAATAAACTGTGATCTGTCCAGATAATGGAACACCACTCCTTGAGTAGCACTAGGTGGAAATGAGCTGCCAAGCCAGGAAAAGCCATGGGAGAAACTTGAATGTGCATTGCTAAATGAAAGAAGGCAATCTGAAAGGCCACATACCAAAGGATTCGTAGGCATTCCAACAAAGGCAATGCTATGGCATCAGTAAAAGGACCCGTGTCTGCCAGGGGCTGAGGGTGGAGAGGTGAATGAGACAGAAGACTTTCAGGGCAGTGAAAATACTCTGTATGATACTATAATGGTGGATACATGTCATTGTGCATTTGTCCATGCCCAGAATGAACAACACCAAGAGTGAACTCCAACGTACACTACAGACTTTGGGTGATGATGGTGATGTGTCTGTTCAGGTTCATGGATTAGAACAAAGGCTTCACTGTAGTCATAGTGGGGGAGGCTGTGTGTGTGTGTGTGTGTGTGTGTGTGTGAGGTGGGGGTTTAGGGGAAATCTCTGTACCTTCCTCGTAATTTGGCTGTGAACCTAAAATTGCTAAATAAAAGTCAAGTCGAAAAAAAGAAAGAATATGAAAACATAGAAGCATGCAGAGAAACAGCTGGGCAAAATCAGAGGGCTCATGACTTATTGTTCCCTTGTCCTATCATCATGGCTATGAGGTCAGCCTTGCTATCCCTTTATGTTCCTTTAATGAAAGCCATTACTCTGGGCAAAAGCAAGGTACAAGGTATGGCTTTATGAAAAATGCTTTCTCAGAAAGACAGATTAGTTATGATAAAATGATGGCACCTTAAACTCTAAGATTATGCATTTATTCAGATCATTATACATTTGTTTAGATTATTTCTCTTTAACTGTGAAGAGACTAAGTGAGGAGGGGCCAGCATGGTGGAGGAGTAGGGACACATTATTTCCCAAGTCTTTAAAACTAAGGAGGACTGAAACCAAAGGACTCTCAACCCCTAGAGTCTGGGAGAAAAGGTGTTGCAGTCTACAAGGAACAGAAAGCGAAACCCAGAAAACACCTCAGGAAATGTGAGTGCAATCTAAGGCGGATAAAATGAACTGTGGGGTACGGAACTGAGGGGAGGAAGAGCCTTCTTTGGAGAAATCTGCGAAAGTGTGGAGCGGGCCATATTCGAATGAAAGAAAAAATGGGACAGAGAGACAGAAACCACCATCCGGTCCCTAAATGCAGGACTTTTAAAGAGAAGTTCCGTTGCTAACAGCATAACTCTCAGCAAAACTCTCCTGGCGCTGGGGCCGGCAGTGGCGGCCCAGGCAGCCCACATCACGTAGAGGCGTTGAGCCGCCTGCGGATCACTTCTAACCCAGGGACACAATTTACAGCAAAATTTGGTGTAGCAAGCGAAGGGTGCACGACCGCCCAGCAAACCGCACTACGCCGGCATCCCTTGCAGAGCAAAGACAGATATAAAGAGGCGATTTGAGGCTCAGAGAGTGGGAAGAAGGCACTGGGGGGATGCCATTGTTGTCACCTAAGCCCACAAAAACTGGCCCCAGGAAGCCGTTCCCGAGAGGCAGCAGAAACGGGACCCACCTCCACCAAACCATGTCCCTCCTTCACAGGAGAAACATCTTTCAGCGGGAGCTACAGATGCAGAGGTCAGACCGCTGCCTGAAGTAACTCCAGGTCATTTCTTCTTTTTTAAATATATGCTCCTCTTTCTCCTTCTTACTGATCCCCACCCCTGAGCTGGCCATCCAGGTTACTGGCTGGCATAATCAGACTTTTAACCCACTCTCTCAAGGCATGTTCTACACCTCCTTCTGTACTTTCCTATCTGTCTCTCTGGAATAACCAGGCCACATAGATCATCTGGGCAACATCTATCTTCATTCCTTTTTCCTTGCATCTGTCCTTATTTTGATTTCTCTATGTCTGGATTAAGTCCTTCAGTCTCTCTACCTGGTCAAAGTTCACTTTCTTCTTCCCCCGGAACCTGTCATTATTCTCCCTGTATATGTTCTGCCATCAGCACAGTGCACACCCTGTCTTTAACGAGTAGCTGGTACTTCAGGTCACATGCCCTCAGACTGTCATTTGTTATTCTTTTTTATGTTGTGAACTGCTTGTCCGTATCATCTGTCAGTACGTTTGAGTGTTTCTGTTTTCTGTTTGTCTGTCGGTCTGTTTTCCTTTCCAGGGCAACCTCAAGAAACAATCCAAACACACCTAGCCAAAATGACGAAATGGAAGAATTCTCCCCAAAAGAAACTACAAGAAGGAGTGACAGCTCAAGAATTGATGAAAACAGACATAAGCAACATAACAGAACATAAATATAGAATGATAAACATAAAACTAATCGCTGAAAACTAATCTTCTAAAAGCATAGAAGAATGCAAGGGGTCCCTCGCAGCAGAGATGAAGGACCTTAAAAATGGTCAGGAGGGATTAAAAAATGCCTTTCATGAGATGCAAAACAAATTGGAGGCGCCACAGCACAGATTGAAGAGGCAGAAGAGAGAATAGGTGAATTAGAAGATAAAATTATGGAAAAAGAGGAAGCAGAGAAAAAGAGAGAGAAGTTGATTCAGGAACAGGAAAGGAGAATTTGAGAGCTGAGTGATGACTCAAATGAAACAATAGCCATATCATAGGAATTCCAGAGGAAGAAGAGAGAGAGAAAGGAGTGGAAGAGGTACTTGAACAAATCATTGCTGAGAACTTCCCCAACATGAGGAAGGAAACGGGCACGGAAACAAGAGGCACAGAGTACTCGTCTCAGACATAACTTGAATAGACCTTCTTCACGACACATTATAGTGAAACTGGCAAAATATAAAGACAGGGAGAGAATCCTCAAAATGGCTGGGGAAAAACGGGCCTTAACATACAAAGGTAGACACATAAGGGTTGTAGCAGACTTATCTACAGAAACTTGGCAAGCCAAAAAGGAATGGCAAGATATCTTCAACGTGATGAACAGGAAGGATATACAACCAAGAATCCTGTATCTGGCCAGCCTGTCATTCAGAATAGAAGGAGAGCTCAAGGTTTTCCCCAACAAATAAAAACTGAAGGAATTCATCACAAATAAGCCAGCACTACAAGAGATCCTGAGGGGCACCCTATGAAGGAAAGGATGTAAAGAACACAAACTACCAGAAACATTGTTAGAAGTATGAAACCTACAGATAACACGGTGACTATAAACCCTTATTTTTCAATATTAACACTGAATGTAAATAGACTAAATGTGCCAATCAAAAGACACAGGGTAACAGAATGGATTAAAAAACAAGACCCATCTATTTGCTGTCTTCAAGAGACTCATTTTAGACCTGAGGACACCTTCAGATTGAAAGTGAGGGGATGGAGAACTATCTACCATGCTACTGGAAGTCAGAAGAAAGCTGGAGTAGCCACGCTTATATCAGACAAACTAGACTTTAAAATGAGCGATGTAATAAGAGATGAAGAAGGAAATTATATAATAATCACAGGGACCATCCAGCAGGAAGAGCTAACAATTATAAATATCTACGTGCCGAATTCAGGGGCACCCAAATTTGTAAAACAACTAATTACAAACTTAAGCAACCTTATCAATAAAAATGTCCTAATTGTAAGGGACCTTAACACTCCACTCTCAGCATTGGACAGATCTACTAAATAGAAAATCACCACAAAACAATGGCCCTGAATGACACATTGGAACAGATGGGCCTAACTGACATCTTCAGGGTCCTTCATCCAGACAAAGGAATTTACATTCTTCTCAACTGCACACGGTACATTTTCCAAGATAGACCACATTCTGGGCCACAGGGAAGCTCTGAATAAATATAAAAGAATTGAGATCATACCACGCACACTTTCAGACCACAAGGCTTTGAAACTTGAAATCAACCACAGGAAAAAGTATGGAAAATCCCCCAAAACATGGAGGCTAAAGAACAACCTACTAAAAAAAGAGTGGGTCAACCAAGCAATCAGAGAAGAAATTAAAAAATACATGGAAACAAATGAAAATGAAAATACAACAATCCAAACACTTTGGGATGCAGCAAAGACAGTCCCGAGAGGGAAATATATTGCATCCAGGCCCATCTAAGAAACAAGAAAAATACTAACACAAATTCTAACAGAATTTGCCTAAAAGAACTAGAAGCAGAACAGCTAAGACACCTCAAACCCAGCAGAAAGAGAGAAATAATAAAGATCAGGGCACAAATTAATCATATGGAAGCAGAAAAAGTAGTGGAACAAATCAATGAAACCAAGAGCTGGTTCTTTGAAAAAAAACAAAACAAAAACAAAAAACAAAATAGACAACCCTCTAGCCAGGTTTCTCAAAAAGAAAAGAGAGATAACCCAAATAGATAAAATCACGAACGAAAAGGGAGTGATCACAACCAATCCCTCAGAAATACAAGCAGTTTTCAGAGAATACTATGAAAAGTTATATGCCACCAAATTGGGCAACCTGGTAGAAATGGACAAATTCCTAAATAGCCTCATGCTACCAAAACTCAAACGGGAAGAAATAGAAAATTTGAACAGACCCATAACTAGTGAAGAAATTGAATCACTTATCAAAATTCTCCCAACAAATAAAAGCCCTGGACCAGATGGCCTTCCCTGTGGAAATTTACCAAACATTTAAAACAGAGTTAATGAGGAGGAGGTGGGCCAAGATGGCGGAGTAGGGAGGCCCAAAGTTTCCCCTGTTTTTTGAATTGAGAGGGACTGAAACAGAGAGATTCTCAACTCCAAGAACCTGGCAGAAAAGGTGTAGTAGCCTACGGGAACGGATGGAACATAGACAACGCCCTAGGACCATGAGTCTAATCGAGAACGGACAAAATGAACTCGGGAAACTGAGCTGAGGGGTGAGTGAGCCGGGGACAGAGGGGAAAGTACCCAACATCCAAAGGAGAGGGTCAGAGAGGGGAAGACCACCACCATCCAGCCCCTAAAGACAGGGCTTAGGAGGAGAAGCTCTGTGTCTAACAGCAGAACCCAGCAGAACTCTCCTTGTGCGGGGACGGCCGACGGAGGCACAGTTAGCCCGCCTGGCCCAGAGTCGCTCAGCCGCCAGCAGCGTGGGGAGGGAGCGACCACGGACAGCCGCCACTGCTGCCGGCCCCAGTGGGGAGTGCGCGCCAGGCGCAGCCACCACCAGCCCGTGGGGAGCGACCAACCGCGGACCGCCGCCACTGCTGTCACCCGAGCAGGGAGTGCGGGCTAGTCGCGCCGCCTCCCCGCGCGGACCCAGCGACCTGGGACCGTCACCGTGGCCAGCCAAGCAGGGAGCCCTCAGCGCTACCGGCTGCCGGCGGCCCCCAGTTGCCTGCAGAGCACCTCTAACCCTGACACATTTGCAGTAGGATCAGGGGTGGCAGGCAGGCAGGCGCCCACCGACCGGTGGACGGCACTGCACCAACGCCCATAGTGGAGTGAGGACAAAAACAAGGGAGCGAGTGGAAGCCCCGGGACTGGGAACAAGGACTGAAGGGACGCCATTGTTGTCTTACCGGCCCACAAGCACCAGCCCCAGGAAGTCACTCCCAGAGCCATCCCTGCCTCAGTGGAGACTACCCGCCTAACCTAAACCACGCCCATCGGCACAGGAGTGACACCTCTCAGCGGGAGCTACACAGGCCAAGTTCAACCGCTGCCTGGAGTAACTCCAGGTCATTTCTTTTTAAAATATATGCTCCCCGTTATTCTTCTTACTGATCCCCACTCCTGAGCTGACTATCCAGGGTCCTGGCTGACTTAAACTGACTTAACCCACTCTCTAAAGGCATGTTCTACACCTCCTTCTGTACTTCCCTATTTCTCTCTCTGGAATATCCAGGCCACATAATCTCATCCGAGCAATTTCTGTCTTCATTCCTTTTTCCTTGCAACCGTACTTATTCTGATTTCTCTCAGTCTGGATTAAGCTCTTTAGTCACTTTACCTGGGCAAAGACCATTTCCTTCTTTCCCCCGCAACTGTCATTATTCTCTCTGTAGACACTCTGCCACCAGCACACTACATATCCTGTCCTTACCGTGTGGCTGGTACTTGAGGACATTGCCCTAAGAGTGTCATTTGTTATTCTTTTTTCTGTTGTGAACCGCTTGTCTGTATCATTTGTTGGTACGTTTGAGTATTTCGGGTGTCTGTCTGTCAGTCTGTTTCCCTTACCAGGGCAACTCCAAGAAACAATCCAAAACACACCTAGCCAAAATGACGAAAAGGAAGAATTCTCCTCAAAAGAATCTACAGGAAGTAGTGACAGCTCAAGAATTGATGAAAACAGATATAAGCAACATAACAGAGCACGAATAAAAATGATAATCATAAAACTAATCACTGGGCTAAAAAAGCATAGATGAATGCAAGGGGTCCCACGCAGCAGAGTTCAAGGACCTTAAAAATGGTCAGCAAGAATTAAAAAAGGCCTTTGATGAAATACAAGGCATATTGGAAGCAGCCACAGCACGCATTGAAGAGATAGAAGAAAGAGTAAGTGCATTAGAGGATAAAGTTATGGAAAAAGAGGAAGCAGATAAAAAGAGAGAGAAGCTGATCCAGGAACAGGAAAGGAGAATTCGAGAGCTGAGCGATGCACTCAAAAGAAACAATATCAGTATTATAGGAATTCCAGAGGAAAAGAGAGAAAAAGGAGTCGAAGGGGTAATTGAACAAATCATTGCTGAGAACTTCCCCAACATGAGGAAGGAAACGGTAATGGAAATCCAAGAGGCACAGAGAACTCCCCTCAGACGTAACTTGAATAGACCCTCTGAACAACACATCATTGTGGAATTGGCCAAATATAAAGACAGAGAGAGAATCCTGAAAGCAGCTAGAAATAAAAGGGACTTAAAATACAAGAGCAGACACATAAGGATAGTAGCAGATTTATCTACAGAAACATGGCAAGCTAGAAAGGAATGGCAGGATATCTTCTACGAGATGAGCAGGAAGGATATGCAACCAAGAATCCTGTACCCAGCTAGCCTGTCATTCAGAATAGAAGGAGAGATTAAGGTTTTCCCCAGCAAACAAAAACTGAAGGAATTCATCTCCAACAAGCCAGCATTACAAGAGATCCTGAGGGGCACCCTATGAAGGAAAGGTTGCAAAGAACGCAAACTACCAGAGACAGACGTACAAGCATGAAACCTACAGATAATACAGTGACTGTAAGCCCATATTTTTCAATATTAACACTGAATGTAAATAGACTAAATACACCAATCAAAAGACACAGGGTAACAGAATGGATTAAAAAACAAGACCCATCTATTTGCTGTCTTCAAGAGACTCATTTTAGACCTGAGGACACCTTCAGATTGAAAGTGAGGGGATGGAGAACTATCTACCAGGCTACTGGAACTCAGAAGAAAGCTGGAGTAGCCACACTTATATCAGACAAACTGGACTTTAAAGTAAAGGATGTAATAAGAGATGAAGAAGGGCATTATATAATAATCACAGGGACCATCCAGCAGGAAGAGCTAACAATTATAAATATCTACGCGCCGAATTTGGGGGCACCCAAATTTGTAAAACAACTAACTACAAACATAAGCAACCTTATCGATAAAAATGTCCTAATAGTAGGGGACCTTAACACTCCACTCTCAGCACTGGACAATCCACAAAACAGAAAATCACCACAGAAACAATGGCCCTGAACGACACATTAGAACAGATGGGCCTAACTGACATATTCAGGGCGCTTCATCCAGAAGCAAAGGAATTTACATTCTTCTCAACTGCACACGGTACATTTCCCAAGATAGACCACATTCTGGGCCACAGGGAAGCTCTGAATAAATATAATAGAATCGAGGTCATACCGTGCACATTGTCAGACCACAATGCTTTGAAACTTGAAATTAACCAAAGGAAAAAGCATGGAAAATATCCAAAATCATGGAGGCTAAGCAACAGCCTATTAAAAGATGAGTGGGTCAACCAAGCAATCAAAGAAGAAATTAAAAAATATATGGAAACAAATGAAAATGAAAATACAACAATCCAAACACTCTGGGATGCGGCAAAGGCAGTCCTGAGAGGGAAATATATTGCAATCCAGGCCCACCAGAAGAAACAAGAAAAATCAATAACACAAATCCTAACAGCATGCCTAAAAGAACTAGAAGCAGAACAACTAAAACAACCCAAACCCAGCAGAAAGAGAGAAGTAACAAAGATCAGGGCACAAATCAATCATATGGAAACAGAAAAAATAATGGAACAGATCAATGAAACCAAGAGCTGGTTCTTCGAAAGAATAAACAAAATAGGCAAACCCCTAGCCAGGCTTCTCAAAAAGAAAAGACAGAGAACTCAAATAGATAAGATCATGAACGAAAAGGGAGTAATTACAACCAATCCCTTAGAAATAAAAGCAATCGTCAGAGAATACTATGAAGAATTATATGCCACCAAACTCGGCAACCTGGAAGAAATGGACAAATTTCTAAACAGTCACACGCTACCAAAACTCAAACGGGAAGAAATAGAAAATTTGAACAGACCCATAACTAGTAAAGAAATAGAATCAGTTATCAAAAATCTCCCATCAAATAAAAGCCCTGGACCAGATGGCTTCCCTACAGAATTTTACCAAACATTTAAAACAGAGTTAATTCCTATCCTCCTCAAGCTATTTCAGAAAATTGAAATGGAAGGAAAACTCCCAGACTCATTCTATGAAGCCAGCATCACATTGATTCCCAAGCCAGACAAAGACCCAGCAAAGAAAGAGAATTACAGGCCAATATCCCTGATGAATATGGATGCAAAAATTCTCAACAAGATACTAGCAAATCGAATCCAACAGCATGTAAAAAAAATTATTCACCATGATCAAGTAGGGTTCATCCCAGGAGTGCAAGGCTGGTTCAATATTCGCAAATCAATTAACGTGATACATCACATTAACAAAAGAAAAGATAAGAACCATATGATCCTGTCAATTGATGCAGAAAAAGCATTTGACAAAATACAGCATCCTTTCTTAAAATAACTCTCGAGAAAATTGGGATAGAAGGAACATACTTAAACACCATAAAAGCCATATATGAAAAGCCCACAGCTCATATCATCCTCAATGGGGAAAAATTGAGAGTCTTCCCCCTGAGATCAGGAACACGACAGGGGTGTCCACTCTCGCCACTGCTATTTAACATAGTGTTGGAGGTCCTAGCATGAGCAATCAGACAACAAAACAAAATAAAAGGCCTAGAGATTGGTAAGGAGGAAGTCAAACTTTCACTTTTTGCAGATGACATGATACTTTACTTGGAAAACCCAACAGAATCCACCAAAAGCCTACTAGAATGGATCCATGAATGCAGCAAAGTTGCAGGGTACAAAATCAATGTACAGAAATCGGTGGCATTTCTATACAGCAACAATGAAGCAGCAGAAAGAGAAATAAAAAAGCTAATCCCATTCACAATTGCACCAAAACCCATCAAATACCTAGGAATAAACCTAACCAAAGATGTAAAAGATCTCTACGCTGAAAACTATAAAAACTTATGAAGGACATTGAGGAATACACAAGGAAAAGGAAAAACATCCCATGCTCATGGATTGGAAGAATAAATATTAAAATGTCAACTCTACCCAAAGCAATCTACACATTCAATGCATTCCAATAAAAATTGCACCAGCATTCTTTTCAAAGCTAGAGCAAACAATCCTAAAATTTGTATGGAACCACAGAAGATCTCGAATAGCCAAAGTAATACTGAAGAATAAAACCAAGGCGGGAGGCATCACAATCCCAGACTTTAACCTCTACTACAAAGCGGTAGTCATCAACACAGCATGGTATTGGCATAAAAACAGACACATAGACCAATGGAATAGAATAGAAAACTCAGAAATGGACCCACAAGTATATGGCCAATAAACCTTTGACAAAGTGAGAAAGAGTACCCAATGGAAAAAAGACAGCCTATTTAATAAATGGTGCTGGGAGAACTGGACAGCAACATGCAAAAGAATGAAACTAGACCACTTCCTTACACCACTCACAAAAATAAACTCTAAATGGATGAACGATCTGAATGTAAGACAGGAAACCATCAAAATCCTAGAGAAGAAAGCAGGAAAAAGCCTCTTTGACCTAAGACGCACCAATTTCTTCCTTGACACATCACCAAAGGCCAGGGAATTGAAAGCAAAGATGAACTATTGGGACCTCATCAGGATAAAAAGCTTCTGCACGGCAAAGGAAACAACCAACAAAACTAATAGACAACCAACAGAATGGGAAAAGATAATTGCAAATGACATATCGGATAAAGGACTAGTATCTAAAATCTATAAAGAACTCCCCAAACTCCACACCTGAAAAACGAATAATCCAGTGAAGAAATGGGTGGAAGATATGAATAGACACTTCTCTAAAGAAGAAATCCAAAAGGCAAACAGACACATGAAACGAATCAAAACCACACTGAGATACCACCTCACACCAGTCAGAGTGGCTAAAATGAACAAATCAGGAAACGATAGATGCTGGCGAGGATGGGGAGAAACAGCAACCCTCTTGTACTGTTGGTGGGAATGCAAACTGGTGCAGCCACTCTGGAGAACTGTGTGGAGGTTCCTCAAAAAAAAAAAATGAAAATAGAACCACCCTATGACCCAGCAATAGCACTGTTAGAAATCTACCCAAGAGATACAGGACTGCTGATGCATAGGGGCACGTGTACCCCGATGTTCATAGCAGCACTTCGACAATAGCCAAATCATGGAAAGAGACTAAGTGTCCATCAACTGACGAATGGATAAAGAAGATGTGGTATATATATACAATGGAATACTAGGCGGCAACGAGAAAGAGTGAAATCTCGCCATGTGTGGCAACAGGATGGAACTGGAGGATATTATGCTGACTGAAATAAGTCAGGCAGCGAAAGACAGATGCCATATGTTTCCATGCATAGGTGGACTTTGCAAGATTTAACAGAAAACCAGGGAGGAGGAGAAGAGGGGAAGGAAAAAAGCCACAGAGAGGGAGGCCAACAAAACATAAGAGACTCTCAAAGACTAAGAATAAACTGAGGAGAGAGGGGGTGTGAGAGAGAGGAGAGGGGGTGACGGGCACAGAGGAGAGCACTTGTTGGGATGAGCACTGGGTGTTGTCTGAAAACCAATTTGACAATAAAATATTAAAAAAACAACAACAAAAAAAAACTGTGAAAAGACTAGTACCCTGGATTCCGGGGAGCATTAACAGAAAAATCTTTGCTGGTGCCAGAGTTTTCATTACAAAAACAAACAAACAAACAAACAAACAAATAAATAAATAACCAAAAAAGCAAAAACAAACAAAACAAAAACAAAAAGAAATAAATTGATTGCAGACCTGATGAGGGAAAATATTGTTTCAGAATTTTTTTCTTGTCCAAAGAAGTATAGTAAGTAGCAAAGAATTAAGTTTGTTGGAGACAGGAGAAGACCAAGTCGATTATTAAATAGGGTAATGTAGGCTGATTACCAGATTCCCTACACACACACACATACAAAAACATTCTTGTTTTGCTTAGCCTACTATTTGGACTCACTTTTGAAAAAAGTCAATAGTTTTATTTAATTCCACTAAACTTTGATTTAGGGTCTAATTGAAAGCCCTATTTGTGCAAAGGTGCAAAGGAACCAGGCAAATTAGCTATATGTCCTTTTTTTCCCCTACCAGGCTGAACGCTTTCTAAAACCAAAATGCTACATGATATTTTGAAGTATTAAGTTGGCCAATACAGACCAAATGAAAGTTAAATCTCGAAATGCAATTTTTTTATTTACAAAACAAGGGAAGAAGTGAATGTAATCTTGAATTCCTCATTTCGTTTCTCAAAATATCCATAAATATGCCGCTGATATAACTGGATTATGCTAATTTTGCATACAAGTGTTTTTAACAAAATGTCTCAAGGTATGGCATTCTACTCGGTGGCCTGGTCAGATCACCAATTGTATAGAATCTAAAAACCATTATTGTGAAAATAAGAAAATAATTCTCCATGGCAAAGGAAACAATCAACAAAATGAAAAGGCAGTCTATGTAATAGAAGAAAATATTTGCAGATCACATATCTGATAAGGGCTTAATATCCAAAATGTTTAAATAACTCATATACCTCGATAACAAAAAACCAAATCATCCAATTTAAAAACAAAGATCTGAATAGACATTTTCCCAAAGAAGGCATACAGACAGACAACAGACAAATGAAAAAGTGCTCAACATCACTCATCGTCAGGAAAATGCAAATGGAAACCACAAGGAGATGTCACCTCACACCCATTAGAGTGGCTAGTATCAATAAGACAAGAAATAATAAGTGTTGACAAGGGTGTGGAGTAAAGGAACCCTGTGCACTGTCGGTGGGAATGTCAATTCATACAGCCACTGTGGAAAACAGGACAGAAATGCCTCAAAAAATTAAAAATAGAATCACCAGAGTGTGACCAAGATGGCGACACAGGGTATACCTGACTTTGTTCCCCCTCATAAAAAGATCAAACAACTACAGTATGTGAGAATAAGACACCACTGAGAGAATCCCAGAACACAAGGGTGAGGCTGAAGCACCTCAGAAACCAAGACAGACTGCATCATAAGAGTAAGGGAAGAAGCTACACATTGAGCACACTGCCCCTCCCCCAGGCCAGCACAGCATGAGAAAGAGAGGTCTCCTTTGACCTTCTAGTTATTCCATAAGTGGACAAGAACCCAGAGGGGACAACAAACACCCTCCCATCATTGTGGGTCACTTTTGCAGGAACCCCTAATCTGATCTTGCACCAGGGGGATTAGAGGGGAATCTGTAGGGCTCGACCACTAGGAATCTGTGAAGATGGGGGCAGGGGAGGGTCTTGCATACAACCAGCACATGGATCTTGGCAGACTGAGTTCATACTAGTAGTGTCCAAATAGTCATCCCCACCGTTGGCTTCATTCATCTGCAGTACCAAGTCAGCATATACTCTGGCCAAGGAGTTCTGTGGTGTGCAGCTGTGCCTGATTCAGATTCTCAAACAAGGATTTTTGCCAGTCCTAGGGTCCAGTTTGCCCATTCCCAGGGAGGGAGCTGAATCACAGCCGCATCCATTGTAAAGAGGATCTTCCAGCCCCCTCTGACCAGAAGAACTGGAGACACCTCCTGGAAGCTGTGGGGCTGAGTAGAATGCAAGCCAAGAGGCAGGTAGGCAGAGCTGATACTTTGCGAAACAAAGCCAATGGCCTTGTTCAGTCAGGCAACTTGGGGTGTCGGTCGACTTGAGTTAAGGCAACAAAGAGCTTTATCACCTTTAGAGCTGCTTCTGTTGCACTCAGGCAGGGAATCTAATTCATTGCCCTGCTCATCACTGAATACAGCCTCAACCAGTTCAACTAGACCATGGGAAGCTTCACAGCCCATTCGATAGGTGTATGTATAGTAACTATACATTAGGCCAGAAAACAAGTCTTAGCAAATTACAAGAAGATTGAAATCCTACCAAGTATCTTCTTGGACCACGTGGCATGAAACTAGAAATCAGGAACAAAAGAAGAACTGGAAAAGTCATCAACACATGAAAACTAAACATCACTCTCCTAAACAACCAATGGATCAAAGAATAAATTAAAGAGTGAAAAATAATTTCTTGAGGCAAACAAAGATGGAACACAACATACCAGAACCTATGAGATACAGCTAAAGCAGTTCTGAGAGGAAAATTCATAGCAATAAATGTCTATATTAAGAAGAAAGATCCAAAATAAACAACCTAACTCTACACCCTAAGGAACTAGGGGGGAAAAAAGAAAACAACAACAGTGAGCCAAAGTTAGCAGAAGAAAGGAAATAATGAAGATTAGAGCAGAAATAAATGAAATAGAGAACAAAAAAAATGGAAAAGATTAACCACACTACGAGTTGGTTCTTTGAAAAGATTAGCAAAATCAACAAAACCTTAGCTAAACTAAACCAAGAGAAAAAGAGAAAGAACCCAAATCAACAAAGTTATAAATGAAAAAGAAATATTAAAACTGATATCACAGAAATTCTAAGGACCATAAAAGGTACCAGGAAAAACTAGGTACCAACAAAGTGGACAACCTAGAAGAAATGGAAAAATTTTTAGAAACTTACAACTTGCCAAGGCTGAATCAGAAAGAAATAAAAAATCTGAATAGATCAATCATTAGTAGGGAGATTGAATTAGTAATCAAAAATCTCCCAAATAAGTAAAGCCCAGGAACAGATGGTTTCACTTATGAATTTTACCAAACCATTAAAGGAAAATTAACACCAGTCCTTCTCAAATTCTTCCAAAAAATCAAAGAGGATGGATCAATTCCAAACTCATTTTATGAGGCAATATTTACCCTGATATCAAAACCAGAAAAGGACATTAATAGAAAAGAAAACTTGTGCCAATATCACTGATGAATATAGACATATAAATTCTTAATAAAATACCAGTGAACAAAATTCAGCAGGACATTAAAAGGGTCGTTCACCATGATCAAGTGGGATTTATCCCTGGGATGCAAGGATGGTTCAGCATATGCACACCAATCAATGTGATACATCACACTAATAGAATGAAAGAAAAGGATCATATAGTCATCTCAAAAGACACAGAAAAAGCATCTGACAAAATTCAATACCCATTCACTAAAGAGTCTTAACAAATTAGGAAAAGAAGAAATATATCTCAACACAACAAAGACTATATATGATGAGCTGCTGTTAACATCATATTATATGATGAAAGATTTAAAGCTTTTTGATCATAACAAGGGTGCCCACTATCACCACTCCTATTCAACATAGTGGTGGAGTCCTAGCTAGAGCAATAAGGCAAGAAAAAGAAATAAAAGGTATCAAAATTGGAAAGGAAGATGTAAAATTCTGTCTATTTGCAGATGAGATGAAATTATATACAGAAAATCCTGAAGATTGAAAAAAAACCTGTTAGACCTGATTAATGAATTCAGTGAAGTTTCAGGATACAAAATTAACATTAAAAAACCAGCAGAGTTTCTATACACTAACACCACATTTTCTGAAAGGAAATACAGAAATCCCATTTACAATAGCATCAAAAACTATAAAATAGTTATGAATAAAACTAACAAAGGAGGTGAAAGATCTCTATTCTGAAAACTGTAAGATACTGATGAAAGAAATCAGAGAAGACACAAATGAATGGAAATATATCCTGTGTTCATGGATTGGAAGAATTAATACTGTTAAAATAGCAATACAACCAAAAGTCACCTATGGATTCAATGAAATCCTATCAAGATTCCAATGGCCTTTTTTACAGAAGTAGAAAAACCCCTCCTAAAATGTATATGGAATCACGAAAGACCCTAAATAGCTAAAGAAATCCTGAGAAAGCAGGAGGGGTACCACATTCCCTGATTTCAAGCTATGCTATTAAGTTATAGTCATGAAAACAATATGGTACTGGCATAAAAACAGTACTCAAATAGACCAAAAGAATAAAATAGAGAGTCCAGAAATAAACCTAACCATATATGGTCAACTAATACTTCACAAGGGAACCAAGAATACTCAATGGAGAAAAGACTCTTTGATAGATCTGGGATAATTGGATATTCACATGTAAAACAATGAAGCTGAACACATATCTTATACCACTCATAAAAATTAACTCAAAGTAGATTAAAGAGTTAAATGTATGAAAACCATGAAACTCCTAGAAGAAAATATAAGAGTAAAGCTTCTTGACATGGGTCTTGGTAATGATTTTTTTGGCTATGACCCCAAAAGCACAAGCAACAAAATATAATCGAACTAAAAAATGTCTGCACAGCAAAAGAAACCATCACAAAGTGGAAAGACAACCTACAGAATTGGAAACATATTTGCAAACCATATATCTGGTCAGGGGCCAGTAACCAAAATATATTACAAAACTCATAAAACTTAATAACAAAAAAAACACAACAACAACAACAAAAACAAGTAACCAGATTAAAAAAATCGGCAAATGTCCTGAACAGACATCTCTCCAAAGAAGATATATGAATGGTCAACAAGCACATGAAATGATGCTCAACATTACCAGTTGTTAGGGAAATGCAAATGAAAACCACAATGAGATATCACCTCACACCTTTTGGAATGGCCACCCTCAAAAAGACGTGAGAGAACAACAACCCAAGTGTCCATCGATAGATGAATGGATAAAGAGGTCGTGTGTATATACAATGGAATGTTACTCAACCATGAAAAAGAATGGGATCTCGCCATTTACAACAACACGAATAGACCTACAAATACATATGATCTCACTTATATGTAGAATTAAAAAAAAAAATCATAGAAAAAGAGATCAGACTTGTAACCAGAGGTGGAGGGTGGAGGAAGGGGGAATTGGAGGCAGGAAGTCAAAAAGTATAAACTTTGAATTGTAAGATAAATAAGTACTAAGGAGGTACTGTACATGATGCCTATAGCTACCACCGTCATAGGATGTAAAGAAAGGCTCTCTTAGAGTAAATCCTAATAGTTCTCATCACGAGGAGAAACATTTTTTACCTTTTTCTTTTTGTCTTTCTTTTCTTTTTTATTGTGTCTATCGGAGGAGATGGAAGTTAGCTAAACCTACTGAGGTAATCGGTTCACAATAAATGTTAAGTCAAACCATCATGCTGTATGCCTTAAACTTACACAGTGATGTATGTCAGTTATTCCTCAATAAAACTGGAAAAAAAGCTCCACACAGAACTACCCTATGATCCAGCAATTCCACTTCTGGGTATTTATCTGAAGAAAACAAAAACACTAACTTAAAAATCTACATGCACCCCTATGTTCCCAGCAGCATTACTTCCAATAGCCAAGACATGAAAACAACTTAAATGTCCATCAACAGATGAATGGATAAAGAAGATGAGGTATATCTATACAATGGGATATTATTCAGTTAGAAAAAAGAATGAAATCTTGCCATCTGTGATAACATGGATGGACCCTAAGGCGTTGTGCTAAGGGAGATAAGTTAGACAGACAAATACTGTATGATCTTATTTATATGTGGAATTAAATTGAAAAAAAAATAACAACAACAAACAGAACTCATAAATACAAAGAACAGATTGGTGGTTGCCAGAGACAGGGGGTGGATGAAATGGGTAAAGGGAGTCACAAGGTACAAACTTCCAGGTATTAAAAAAAGTCCCGGGAGTGTCATGGTGTCATGTAGAGCATGGGGAATATAGTAAATCATAGCGTATTGCATATTTGAAAGTTGCCGAAAGAGTCAATCTCAAGAGTTCTCACCATATGAAAAATAAAAATAAATTTTGTAACTATGTATGGTGACTGATGTTAACTAGACTTATTGTGGTGATCATTTTGCAAAACATTTGACCCTTGAACAACATGGGTTTGAACTGTGGGAGTCTGCTTACATGCAGATTTTTTTTTTTTTTGATAAATACAGTACAGTCTGATAAATGTATGATTTTCTTAATATTTTTCTCTAGCTTACTTTATTATAAAAATACCATATATAATACATGTAACATGCAAAATATGTGTTTATTGACTCTTCATGTGATCAGTAAGACTTCTAGTCAACAGTAGGCTATTAGCAGTTAAGTTCCGGGGGAGTCAAAAATTATATGTGGATTTTCAACTGCACTGCGTGGTGGGTGGATGTTCAGTGGCCCTAACCCTCGTGTTGTTTAAGGATCAACTGTATATACATATATTGAATAACTATGTTGTATACCTGGAACCAATATAATGTTACATGTCAGTTACATCTCAATAAAAAAAATTAGACTAAGAAATATCAGACCAAATTTTGTTTTATGAATGGTTGTGACATCTATGAATGTCACGTGTTAGTTACAAGGAGCTCTAATACGCCTCTGGCTGGATGGTCAATAATGACAGAAATCCCCACAGGAGCCCCTGGGCTGGAGGAGAAAGCTTACGCTGTATCGCTCGGAGCCGAGGAATCACCGTGGGGCTACTAGGTGGGCTGGAACCATTGCTGTTCAAGCTCCTCCGTTTGTCCAAGTTGGGAGAGGCCTGCACGGTGATTTTATGCTGGAAATCTGTTGGATATGGAAACAAGCGAGAACTGAGGTTTTATGGTTAAGTTCTAATCATGGCCACTTTCGTTAGCACAAAGCAATAAAAGCAAAAAGTGCCCAAGGGTAAGGAGGAAGTATCTCTGGCTTGGTTTCTTGGTTTCCTTCTTCTTTTCCATTCAGGGTTCAAGTCAATAAATAATGACTCAGAGCCTATGACAGTTTGTGGAATTTGCCACTTCCAGAAGCCAGAATGTAAATTTCTCAGCTGTAGCTCTGACATGAATCTGTAACCCCAAATTTACAAGATACTTCATGTTTAATTGGATATTGAGGGTGAGGAGAGAGACGGTAGTAAAAATTTGGAGGCATCTAGCATGAATGATTGGATGGATGTCTGGGCTAGCAAATTCCAGCTCCCCCTCATTTCAAATACCGCGTGATTCTTTAAAGTTCTTTAAAGCGTAAAGTATAATTTTCAGAAAGGAAAATTATAGCTGTCTTGCAAATATGAAATGGACACATGTCGAAGATTTTTATTCAACCAGAGAACCAGTTACAATCAATTTCAATGAGAATTTGAGGAGCTAAGTATTTATGAGCAGTTTAATAAGGTAACGTTAGGGTTAGAGTGCTAGGTTAAATACAAACCTGGTTAGTGCCCAGAAAGGCAGTACCCATAACCTTTGGGATCGTCTTTCACACCAGACAGAAATTGTTTGTATTGCCACCAGACAGAATCTGCAAGTTAACCTCTGCCCTCTATGGGGTTGTAAAAATTAGCCCAGTCAATAGAAAGTCAAAGGTTAAGCTCAACCATGCACTCTGAAAGAACACAGTAATTTCTTTTACCTGGGTCTAAGGTTTTGATAACTTTCTTATAGCTGACAAAGTTTTCCCAGACACCCTCCACTTCCCTCTGGTAATATTACTCCTCCTTTTGTATATTCCCATATTGTTGGCATACTCTTCTGTGACAGCTGTCCGTATTACGGTTAGGTCAGATTAACTATGATTTGTAGGGTATGTTGCCCACAAAATGCTTTTAATTGGACATTGAGTACTTGTAGAATTGAACCATCTTCTAGGGAGAAGAGTTACCTTCATGTAGTCGGACATGGTTATAAACAAAGTTGGAAGAGGAGACACCTTGGACTTAAATGAGCCCTGATTCTGTCACTAACCAACTGTGGACCTCAGACCAGTTAAGGGACCTCTCTGAACCAGGCTCCTCAACTGTCAGAAAGAAACCACCAAGATTGCACAAGTTGCTGTAGTGATTAAACCAGAAAATGCAGGTTATGGGGGGTTTGGGACAAAATATTCCCCCAAATATTCCCCTTAACCTATCATGTTTCTTTACACCTGCCCACTTCATCAAACCTAGCATAAAAATGCTCTGATCTGTTTTTATGGGGTCTTCATTTCCTTACGGAGGCCCTCCTATTGCATAAAACTTATATTAAATAATTGTTATGCTTTTATCCCCTTGCTAATCAGTCCTTGACAGTTTGATTTTCAGACCCAGCCAGGGACCCTAACAGGGTCAAGGAAAACTCCCCAATTCTGCCCAATTAAAAGCATTTTGTGGGCAACATACCCTACAAATCATAGTTAATCTGACCTAACCGTAATACGGACAGCTGTCACAGAAGAGTATGCCAACAATATGGGAATATACAAAAGGAGGAGTAATATTACCAGAGGGAAGTGGAGGGTGTCTGGGAAAACTTTGTCAGCTATAAGAAAGTTATCAAAACCTTAGACCCAGGTAAAAGAAATTACTGTGTTCTTTCAGAGTGCATGGTTGAGCTTAACCTTTGACTTTCTATTGACTGGGCTAATTTTTACAACCCCATAGAGGGCAGAGGTTAACTTGCAGATTCTGTCTGGTGGCAATACAAACAATTTCTGTCTGGTGTGAAAGACGATCCCAAAGGTTATGGGTACTGCCTTTCTGGGCACTAACCAGGTTTGTATTTAACCTAGCACTCTAACCCTAACGTTACCTTATTAAACTGCTCATAAATACTTAGCTCCTCAAATTCTCATTGAAATTGATTGTAACTGGTTCTCTGGTTGAATAAAAATCTTCGACATGTGTCCATTTCATATTTGCAAGACAGCTATAATTTTCCTTTCTGAAAATTATACTTTACGCTTTAAAGAACTTTAAAGAATCACGCGGGTATTTGAAATGAGGGGGAGCTGGAATTTGCTAGCCCAGACATCCATCCAATCATTCATGCTAGATGCCTCCAAATTTTTACTACCGTCTCTCTCCTCACCCTCAATATCCAATTAAACATGAAGTATCTTGTAAATTTGGGGTTACAGATTCATGTCAGAGCTACAGCTGAGAAATTTACATTCTGGCTTCTGGAAGTGGCAAATTCCACATCAGAATCCCAGCTTACCATTTCCCAGGCATATGAATTTTTGGGAGGTGACTGAACCTCCTGAGGTCTCAGTATCTCCATATACAAAAATGGATAATAAATAATGATTCTTACTTTGTAGGACAACTATGAAAAATTAAATACAAAGAAGTACAGAAAATACTTAGCTCGGGGCTCAGGGCATAATACATGCTCAATAGATACATGTTAGTGATTCTTTTTGCTCTCTCAGTCTCGACTGCATCCATCATTCCATGCTGAATCTGCCACAGTTTCTCTTGATCTTCCTGTACCTCTCCCTTGGGCCCTTCTCATCTAGCTCACAGCGGTCAGATGCATTTTAAAAATGTATGCCAGACCATGTCATGCCTCTGCTGAAAATCTTTCAAAGGCTTTGCATTTTTTTTTTTTTTTTGAGAAAGAGAGAGAAAGAGTATGAGCAGGGGGAGGGGCAGAGAGAGCGGGAGACACAGAATCCTACGCAGGCCCTGAGCTGTCAGTACAGAGCCTGACGCGGTGCTCGAACTCACCAGCCGTGAGATCATGACTTGAGCTGGAGTTGGCGCTCAACTGAATGAGCCACTCAGGCGCCCTGCATTCTTTAGTTACAGAGATCAAAATGCTAACACACTCAGGGTTCTTCGTGCCTCTAGCCTCATCTTGCCCTATTCTCCCGTCACTCACTATGGTCTGAACCAGGGGTTGGCAAACTTTCTTTCAGTGCCACACAGGAAATACTTTAGGCAATGTGGGCCGTATAGCCTCTGTCACGATTGCTCAAATCTGATTGAGAAATCAGTCATACAACAGACATAAATGTGTTCCAATACCACTTTGTTTATGGAAATGGCAATTCAAATTTCATATAATGTTCACGTGCAATGAAATATTATTCTTCTTATTCAAGTATTTAAAAGTGCACAAGTCACTCTTATGTTGTAGGCTGCACAGAACAGGTGGTAGGCTAGATTTGGCCCACAGTGTGCAGTTTGCTGATCCCGGGACAAACACATGGGGCTTTTGCAATTCCTGGGGGGAACCAAGCCTTCTTTGCATGTACTCTCTACCTTCTCCCTCTGTATTTGGTCAAGTCTTATTTCAAGTTTCAATTTAAAAGTTTTGCTGGGGTGCCTGGGTGGCTCAGTTGGTTAAGCATCCAACTTCAGCTCAGGTCATGATCTCGCAGTCTGTGAGTTTGAGCCCCGCGTCGGGCTCTGTGCTGACAGCTCAGATTCTGTGTCTCCCTCTCTCTCAGCACCTACCCCACTAAGGCTCTGTCTCTCTCTCTCAAAATAAATAAACATTAAAAAAAATAAAATTTTTGTGAATCCTTTATTTTTTTTTAGAGGGAGAGCACACACCTGGAGCTGAAGAGGGGCAGATGGAGAGAGAGAGAGAAAGAGAGAGAACCTTATGCAGCTCCGTGTGAGGGGCTCGATCTCATGACACTGGATTTGTGACCTGAGTCAAAATCAAGAATCAGACACTTAACTGACTGACCCATGCAGGTGCCCCTAAGCCTCAATTTAAATGTTACTTTAGAACGACTTCCTTGATGTTCATAGAGCAGGTGACATCTGTCTATGAATCGCTGTCATATGACTTTTCCCTCATAGTAGCTAATAATTTTAGCAAGTAAATAAGTATTTAGTTATTAGTTTAAGGTTCACTCCCCTCCCACTACAGTGTCAGCTCTATAGACTCCACCACAGTACTAACCCAATGCAGGCTGGTGAAATGCCTCACCCATAAAAGGTACTTAGTAAATCTCTGCTGAATCAATATTTTATCTGTTTAAGTTTATAAGTAACATGAGGCCAGAGATCATGTTTATTTTTTCATAATCCCTACTACTTGATCATGGTAAATCCTCAAGTATTTGTTGAAGGAGAAAATGGTGTAAGGTTTTACAATAGAATCAACCTGGTGCTTACTTATAGTTCATTGCTGAGAAATACACAGCTGGATGTAGGATGGTTTGGAAGACAAAACAAGTGGAAACAAAGTACCAAGTGGGAGACTTCTCCCATCTACCAAGATCTGATCAGGCAAAGCTTAGTTTGAGTAAAGAGCAATGCGAGACAACAGTTTAGCAGGTGACTGATTGGACTGAGGGATGGGAGAAGGGCAAGAGAAATATTCTTACCCATAGGTTTTGAAAGAGTTTATTTTAGATTGAAGTGCTTTGTAAAGGTGCAACTAGCCCCATGATACGCCATTACACTGGAGGCAAATTCCCCATGAGTTTTTGCAGAAGGAGGAGACTCCAGTCCAGAGCAGATGGTGGGTGTGTGCTTACAGCCCTCAGAACTACAACACAGAACCAGGCCACAGCACAGAAACGATAAGCAGGTGGAACACGTGATGGCCAAGTGACCAGCAGAGAACATCTGTATGGCCAAGGAGGAGTAGCAAAAGTACCAAACTGGACTTTAACAATACCCAAGATTCAGAGTGCTTCTGATCTCCTGAAAAAGTCTAAATAATTTCTCTCTCAAACAAAGGACTCTCAATGTTTTAAACATAAAGAAAATATTCTTTTTGAGAGAGAGAGAGAGCCGCACATGTGGGGGATGGGCAGAGGGTGGGAGAGATCCCAAGCAGGCTCCATGCTCAGCACGGAGCTCCACGCAGGGCTCAATTTCACTACGGTGAGATCACAACCTGAGCCAAAATCAAAAGTCAGACATTCAACTGACTCAGCCATCCAGGGTCCCCCAAAATATTCTTTATTATAAATATGTTACTCCCTATGAGTTGGGGAAAGGTTGACTTTGTCCCAGTTATCCATTTAGGAAAACTGGCTGATGTTCAGTTTTTCTTCAAATTTTAGAGAATAATTTTCTCATGCCAGATTATCATGAGGTCCCCAGGCTTTTGGGTAAAACCTATACTGTATTTTTGTTGGCAGTATGAATGTTTCATGACGATCTCAGTGGGAATTATCATTTTGACCCTGCAAATAGTAGCATTTGCACACACCCGCCGTCACATTTGCACACATGAGGGAGAGGACTGTGGCAGGCTTTTGGAGTTTCTGAAGTAGTTAAAATTAAAATCCCATTGCCTTTGAAATATACCAACTTTTGAAGGCTTCGAACCTTCTCAGCCTTATTTTATGTGTTCTGAATCTACAATTTTGGTTTGTGATAAACAACGCAGAGCACGTGATCTAAAGTGGTCATCATACAAAAATATCTACCATGATCGCTCTGAAATTCCAGCAAAATTCAAGAACTCACAAAATACAATTTAAAAACTCTTAGAATATGTTGTCTCATCTTGTAAGCATCTACCTTATTTGGTTAGTGCCCATAAAGGACCGCCAGTGGGAACAACTACGTTGGAGTTTTCTAGTGGTAAGTATCCTAGCTATAAATAGTCATAAGATTAAAAGTTATCCTCAGCAATTCTGAAGGACAAAATTACGATGAGACAATTTTTTCACATTTAATAACAAGTTTTTGAAAGACGTAGAGGCACAAATATTAAAGGCCAGTTTGTAGGAGTCTCCAATATGTTTCTGAGAAAAATTTTAAGCTAGTTACACACAGGGAGAGTTCCTGCAGAAGGGGTGCAAGTAATTTGGTGCGCTGGAAAGAAAGTACCAGCCACCCATTGGATCTGCTGTCTAGCAGATATTTCTTCCTTAATAGTGTACCACTAAATAATACTAACATTTGGTTAACTCAAAGAATTTTCTAGAATTTCCTTGGGGCTGCCAATAATTGCTTTCTCTTCTATACTAAGCAAAATTCCTGAAGGAGATAAGTATTGTTATAGTTATTATTCTTCTCTTTGGATCTTTCGGATATCCTACTTTGGGACACCGTGCAAATAAATTGAGAGTGTGTTTGTGTGTGTGGGGGGAGAGGGGTTGGTGAAGAGTTGGAGGATTCTAAAGAGAAACAGTTCCCACAGTATAACCCTGTGACAACCATGTAGCAGCACTTTGTGGCCAGAAGAGGTAAATCCCATACTAAATTAAAGAAACAATTTCATTCTTTCAAAATGGATTAGGGATGATAGCAGATTTTGGGGGTATCTTTTACCGGGGAATCTTTTATTAAGTGCCATAAGGTAAATAAATGTGTTACTAAAATTCTCAGAAAGAGAAAATCCAAACAGTACAACCCAGAAACAATATAAACCTAGCAAAATGTCAAATAGATTCGGTCTGCTTTGAATGAAGACAAGATATTGGCGAAACACATTTGAGAAGAAAAGCAGGAGTGAAAGCGACCTCGGTAATTCTGAGATATTTGCTTTAATCACCTTACCACTGTGCAGTAAAGAATCACTGGAATGATTTAATTTTTTTCTCCCAAATTTATTTTCCATCGGTTTCTCATTAGCCATGCCCCTCCCAAGTTTCCCAGGGAATCAGTGAATATTGATTAGGATAACATAGTCAGAACACAGATAGAAGGCTGATAGAGCTAAGACAGGGAGAAAGCCCACATCGGGTGCCTCTCTGAATTTTTCTATCATCTACACTTGAAAGCAGAAGACTCATCATAAATCAAACAGTCTTTTTAAAGTATGTGTGACTCACACATAATTTAACAGCACTGTCAGTTGTCCCCCAAGTGACACTTCAGCTAAAAAGCAAACATCAGAAGAGAACCTGAAAAAGGATCATTTTTCCCCCCAGGGAGGTCAAGGGTAAAAGGAGAAAGGATCCACACACAACCTGGTCCCACTTCATCAAACCAAATAATAATGTATACTGTGTACTCATGATTGCCACGTATCAGCGATTTTCTGATCAACTGAGGGCATCGGAAATAATCTGAAAAGTCTCATTATGTAGGGAGACTTCCGGTACTACATAATAAGCAATTTTACAAGACAATTTATACATACTTTGTATAAAGTAATAAAGAAAACTGTTGCTGGGGCGCCTGGGTGGCTCACTCAGTTGAGCTTCCGACTTCAGCTCAGGTCATGATCTCACGGTTCGTGAGTTCAAGCCCCAGGTGGGCTCTGTGCTGACAGCTCAGAGCCTGGAGCCTGCTTCAGTTTCTGTCTCCCACTCTCTCCGCCCCTCCCACACTCATGCTCTGTCTCTGTCTCTCTCTCTCTCAAAAATTAATAAAAACATTAAAAAAAGGAAACTGTTGTTATAGTTATTTAAAAT